>CAVNYN010281721.1:0-75443 GCA_963692815.1 Nyctanthes arbor-tristis
AAAAAAAATAATTGAAGAAGTGGCTTTGTTTTAACTCATATATATCAGCTGTGCTGAGTGATACCGCTCAAATAAGTCAGAACAGATGCTCTTGGACCTCAGTCGTCTTTCAGGTACAAGGAAACAATGTATGTTAACTGCATGTCTGATAACAACTTAAACAATTAATTGTTTAACTTGTATCTTTTAACACACTACCATATCATATACTTTTTCTTGAATTTACCTTCCTTAGAAAATTTTACACTGTTTTTTGTTGAATTTACATTGCTTAGAAAAACTTTACACATATATGTACATATACGTATTTACAGCTTTATTTATTTAAAAATTTATCGTCGGCCGAATATATGCGAATGGAATTTTCTTATGCTCACTTCTCATGTCACTTCTCAAGAAACTTTTTTTTTTCCAAATTTTTATGTGGTTTACACTTGGTTGGCCCACTTTTGATCTGATAATCTAGCCTTACTAGGGTTATTGACAATCAAGTATTGATTTGATTTTGAATAAACTATTTTTCCCGATATATTTGGGCCTAGGAAAAATTTAGAGGATGTTTGATTCTCTTTATAAATTTGACTTATAAAGAGAAATTATAAGTTGGTGAAATGAGTGGTGGAGATTTAATTGAAATTTGAAATGTGTGGTGATTGTTGAGTAGTTGTCAAATCAATAGTCAAATCATGGTAGGTGAAATTATAAGTTGAAATTATAAAGAAGATCAAACAAGCACTTAAAAATGCTTCTACTTTAAGAGTGGGATAAGGATGATGCAAGGATGCAGAAGCTTGGAATGAGATGCATTTCATGCTCATTAACGAATTTGTGAAAGAGTAATGCTATTTAACACTATTGGTATTTAGCACTATATTAAGGTGACATTAAATGATAAGTCAAATCAAGTGGGTCTTTTATTTATGCATTTAATTTCATTTATCATTCAATGCCACATTAGTTGCCACGTAGACTGGTGCTAAACACCACTGGTGCTACATAGTATTATTCAATGCAAAAATACACTGAGTTTTTAAAGTTGTACTAGTTTAGGTATATATATTTGAAATTTAACTCACATCATCTCTAACACTTAACAAACTCATTAATGATATAAAAATACGGAAAGGGGCTTTTGCTATTTCATGGTAGTGAAGCTGTTGGTGGTATCTCAGTCGGTGGCATCAAATGACAATTGGTACTGAAAGGAAATGTTCATCAAATTTTTACATTTCATTGCCATTTATTTATGAGAATCATTTGTATTTATGGACAGCCTTAGTCAACATTAAAGTTGAGGAAACGATAATGACATTATTCCATTCTATTCCATAAGCAGAAATTAATCTTTATGTTTTTATCTTTATCACATCATTGCGTGTGAAAAGTCACGAATGATGATCCCGTCAAAAAGATCTCCAGAATCTTGCAAGCATTAAAACTAAAAAATTTCAATATATTATTATTTAGTACAATTACCACTGTAAACCAAATTTGTGTAAAAGACTTTGTAAAGGGTAACGCAAATTAGAAACAAATTTGTGAACCAAAGAAAATAAAAATAAGTTATTTATATTATCTTGTGTGATAATTAAGCTCAAAAGTTGATTAGATCGGAAGTGTCCCAACTCCCAACTGAAAAAAAGAAAATGGGAAAGAAAAAAAATAATGAGAGACATAAACTAGTAGGCGCATTGGCTTTAATGAAGTTAATTATACCCTTTATTTCACTTCTTGTACCAACCTTCACCCATTAAAAATGCCACTTCTTCCCCCACCAAAACTAGAACCTCTAGCGCCCATTGCTTCTCTTAAACAACTTACGAGCCATGCTCAACGGTTGTATTGAACGATTTTTCTTCATTCACAACAAATTAAACCTTATTATTTTTTATTATATATCTATCTAGAATTAGTTTATGGAGCATCTTATTTATTTATATATATACATATATATATATATATATATTCTTTGCAACGTAAAACCTTTCCACTTTTGATAAAGTACTTTGTACAAAATATATGAGTTGGGAACTTTTCTTGAGTTCCTTTTTAAGTCCATTTAGCAACTTGTAGTTGACTACCAATAATTTGAAGAAGCAAATTGTGCTGTTTGGTCTTCACTTCCTCCATAAATACTCCCCATTTCTCTCGTTTTGTAGGCATTACCTCTTCACATTTCTTCCAATCGTAAGCTTTTTACACTCTTTGAAACAATCCCTCGTTACCATTCATATCAAGTACGACTTCTCCAATTGACACAAAACCACTTGATGGTCACATAACGATTCGAACTCCATTGGAATTTGAACTCCTTTTTTCTTATTCTCATTTTTTAATTAATTAATTCTTCGCAAGACAATGAGAATGTCAATGTCTGCTTGCAAACAAACTAGTCCTTTGCTGCACATTCCGACTAGTGGGATCGATATCAAAGGCATACGTCGTTGGCAGCAGAAGGAGAAGGTGGTGGTGGTGATGGGAGCAACCGGGACAGGGAAATCCCAGCTGTCAGTTGACCTCGCCACCCGTTTCCCGGCCGAGATAGTGAATTCAGATAAAATGCAAGTGTACCAAGGACTAGATATTGTCACAAACAAAATAACTAAGGAAGAACGATGTGGGGTACCTCACCATCTTTTAGGTGTAGTTGATCCTGATAAGGATGTTTCTGCTTCAACTTTTTGTAGCATGGCTTCTCTTGCCATCAACTCTATAGTTAGCCATGGACAGCTTCCAATCATAGTTGGGGGCTCGAATTCATTCATCGAGGCCATGGTTGATGATAAAGAACATGAATTTCGATCAAAATACGAATGTTGTTTTCTTTGGGTGGATGTATCAATGCCTGTGTTGGACTCATTTGTGTCAAAACGCGTCGACCGCATGGTGGAAAGGGGAATGATAGATGAGGTAAGACTTATGTTCAGTGAAAATTCTGACTATACAAGAGGGATCAAGAGGGCAATTGGAGTCCCTGAATTTGATCATTACTTGAGGGCCGAATCAAAGATGGCAGACAAAGAAAGTTGTGCTAGATTACTCGAAGAGGCAATAAACGCGATCAAAATCAATACCAGCAAATTGGCTCGTCGCCAGTGGGCAAAGATATGCCGTCTGAAAAATCTTAAGGGATGGAAGATACACCGGCTTGATGCCACTAATGTGTTCAAGAAACACGGTAGAGAAGCCGATGAAGCCTGGGAGAATCTGGTGGCTGGGCCGAGTACAGAAATAGTTAGTCGATTCTTGTACAACTTTCACCCTCTGGTTTGCAGCAATCTCATGGAAGTGACAGCAGTGGCTGCAGCTGCTACTCACAACTCACTAGAGCAGGCGATAAAGGCATATCTATAATCTGCACAAATTTCCCAAATAATTGACACCTGATGCTGGAATTGTGCCAACTTGGATGTACACTGAGTCTTCATATTTTTTTTTTCCTTTTTTTTTTTAATGGGGGGACTTTACAAGGGGATTGTAATGGAGGGGATTTGAGATCAAGATTGTGAGAAGTCTGCTTGGATACCATGAGGCTACACCCTTTTTTTTCCGAGTCATAAGTGATGTTATTACCAAAGATAATCAAAACCCTTATTACATCGCTATTACATTATTATTTAAAGTTGTTGCGATTATTCATATGAACATGGAAGTCCATATATTTGAGTTTACTGTTTATTATCAGAGAGAGAGCAGAAATGCGGCGAATCAAAGTTTAACGACAATTCAGAGCACAAAAATGCTCCACTGTTATCAGATGATTGACTTGAAGTACAGATATATTCTTCTAAAGATGGCATAAAGTCTGCTAAGCAACCACTTTCTTGATAGTTTATCTAAGTCACTATCAAGCAACATAGAAAGGTGAGGATGACATCATCCTACCCTTGCTTGCGTGTTACATGGGTCGGACGGCGAAGGTTGCAATCCCGTGGGTGTGAGCTAATCCCCGATCCTGCCCTCTTTCTATATATCAACCATAGTGCGATTAATCCATTTCATCGGTCTTGTACACGTTATCTGTCCGACAATATATAAGGGCTGGCCATCCTGCCTTTGTTAGAAAACCAGAGAATTACGTGGGCAGAGCTGGTTGGGGCCTCTAGAAACTGGCTGGCGCGGCCAGCTCTGATCGCAAACCGGGCTATCTATCTCCATCTGTACTAAAGCTTCTTCTGTCTAGTACCAAATGTGCAGGAAAAAGTTACAAAATAATATATTAGGCTACTGATGAGAGACTGCCATGACAGAGATGTGGTGAACATTTGTTAATTGAAAATATCCATCCAAACACAAAGTAGAAAAATAAGCAGAAACTAAGTACAGAATCACTAAATGAAATTCACAACGTTAAAACACAGATATCTATGATCATAGGAGCTAACTTCCTTTCCCTGCGAAAGTTCAGGCCCTCACCCAACTCGACCCGCACTGAAAAGTCACGTGGCATGACTCGTCGACAATTACAGTGTAGTTGTGTATAGGCCTCGAAAGGAAGGGAGGCAAGCGCACAAGAAGGTCACAGACACAAATGCTGTCCAGTTCTCGTAGCCACCGGCAACAGTCATGTTCACGATGTGCTTCCTGGTGTCCATGCCTTGCGTGCCTGTGTCCGTGCCTTTGATGTTGCCTGTGATTCGAACCATCAGAGGGAGAATGCCTATGATTCGAGCCATCAGACGGAGAATGCCTGTGATTCGAGCCATCAGACGGAGAATGCCTGTGATTAGAGGCAGCAGATGGAGAAGCTGATGCCGGAGGGGAGAGTGGAGGGACTGGGGTGAATGGCAATGTTGCACAAGCATGATTTACTAGTGCGTATTGAGAAGCACATAGAGGAGGAGGACTAATTGGCAATGGAGGTGGCCTTGGCACCCACTGGCTTTCTGTCTCAGTATACAAAACAAGAAGTAGAGCACAGAGTCCAAATTTGAGGGTGATGGATATATTCATGGTGGTTTAATTTCCCACTGAAATCGCCGTAAAAAGAGTCGGCTAGTAAACAATCTGTTCCTGCAACTTCTTGTATACTTGTTCTTCATTCATAAGCTTTACATGCTGCTTATTTAGGTCATTTTTAGGTTGGTGAAATGAAGTGAAAAAGGCAAAGAGAGTGAGTACAGAATGATAGTTGATGAATATTAGGCTAAAAGAATAATTCAAGGTGCATCTTCATTCACTTTATGTGAAGTGCAATTTGTTTCTTGATCCAGTTGGTTGCTACTCAATTCTGATGCCAAAATTATCAGAGACAGAATAAAAGTCGCGGGACTAAGGGAGCAGTTCGCTGTACTTCAAAAAAGTTACTTCTCTGTAAAGCAAGTTGACTTTCAAAATTTATGTTCACGGTTGTTTCTTATGATCTATTTGCTATTCTATTATTAGTAGTATTGGGAAATTCTTGGAATGCCTAGGGAACTTAGTTGAGAACAGATTTGATATCTATTGCTCTTGGTGCAACTGCCACATTTTGACGTTCTTGATTGAAAGCAAAACATGCAGCTAAGCTGGCTAATGAAAACTTCAACACAAAGAATTTGTATCATTCGGATGTCAGATAGCTTTGAGACCGCATATCAAAGAAAAGCAGACACGGGCAAAAAGTGAAAGGGTAATCTTCACTCTAGCTCCCTGTTTTGTCCTCATTCTTTTTTCTTGGCCTATTAGGTCCCCAACCTTTCATTTATTATCGTCTTATGTCCTCAACGTCACTTTTTGTCCTTAAACTTTCAATTTCCACCATTAACCACTATCAAAATGACTATTATAACCTTGATTCTTTATTCTCACTATAGGTCTCCAACTTTTCAATTTTTATATAATTTTGTCCAAAACCTTTTTGGGTGTGTAGGACCCCCTACTTTTCATTTTTTTGTCATGTTATATTATTTAAATAAAAAATAAAGAACAATATAATAAGAAGTCTACACGCTCTAACTCACTCCAACATAACTCAATGACAACACTCAAAAATAATGATAACAAAAAAAACTCAATCTATAACAGTGTTGATAGATATCAAATTCGCGTTGAAGAAAATTTGTCAATCTAAGTATAGGCATGACGAATCGGATCTGATTTCCTAATCTACCATAGATCACATGACCGATACAAATGAGTTGACCCATCCCCAACAAAATTGACTTTTAATTTATAGAAAATCGAACATAACCCTAATACTCTAATTCTAATTTAATTTCTTGTCGCTATCCATGATTATCACCCTAATTTACCCCTAATCTATTTTCCATCTCAATTCAATCTGATCCACTATTTTTAGATCACAAAATGAATTTAGGGGCTTCAAAAAATTTGTGAAAAAGTAAATTTTCCCTTTCTCTTTTGCTGCTCGAAATGACATCACTCTGATAGTAAATTCTGAAATGTCATCATTATATTCATGTGGCAATGCAAGGAAATGGGGCAACTTTAGAGTGAACCAAAGGTATTAGTAGTAATTTTAATAGGAATTCACAGTAGTTATAGAAAGGTTGAAGACGCAACGTGCTAATAGGGACATAACGCGACAATAAATGAAATATGAGATGAAATTATATAAAAATTAAAAGGTTAGGGACCTATAATGGAAATAAAGAATTAAGGGTATAATAGTCATATTATAGGAGTTAGAGTTGTGCTATTTGAACAAACACACATATAAAAAATCTAATAAAACTGGCACATAGCACAATCTTTTTTACAACACATCACATTACTTTTATATCAACACTTATCACATAACTCACATGTCAATTTTATCACTTTTTTGTCCCTCTTTTTGTCCAATTAGAATTTTTCATAGGAGTTAATGGTGAAAATTAAAAAGTTGGGGAGAAAAAGTGACGTTGGGACATAATACGATAATAAATAAACGGGTCGGGGGCCCTAGTAGGCCAAGAAAATGAGAAAAAATGATACAAAGTTAAAAAGTTGGGGACCTAGAGTGAAAATTACACATAGCGAAAACCATCTCACGTTCAATCCGCATCTTTTTACTAATTAATATGACATGACACACGACAATCTTAGAAGTCTTTTATCAATGTCCTCGCATGTTTGTTGAGGTTCGAGGTGATTCTCCACTGACACGGAGGGCAAGGAGTGAAAACTGAAAACTAATGCAATATGGAAGGCTACCCACTTTTTTTCCTTTTTTTTTTTCTTTGTGGGTTTTCGTGCCGGAATGGAAGGACTTTTGTCACGTTTTCGCTGTCTGTCGAAATCTGACATGATTCTCTATATAACTCAAACACAACATAGGGGTGAACTATGAAGGTAAAGGCTATGCTGCATGGAATATTGCTCTCTTGTTTCACAAGACAATTTAAAAGCATTTACAACATTGTTCCGTATTTATTGAAAGTTGACATGAATCACTACCTAACAAATAAACACAGAAAAGAGACCCGGGAAGGGATGACATTAAAAAGTAGTTTGCTTGTCTTTATTTTTGTGACATATATAGTACTACAATGCAACTATATTTTAATCCTTTTATACATAAATTTTGACATGATTCTCTACCTATCAAATAAAGACAACATACTGTAAGGGACACAAGCTGAAAATTGTCTTGCTTTGAAACTTGTCACATATCGTACTTATGTGTCACATAAGGACATAACAATATTCTTAAAGCCCTTTATAATGTCATCACGTGCTTGTAGGGCCGGCCCTGTCGTGAGTCCAGTGAGGCGGTAGACTCAGGCCTAAGAACTAGAGGGGCTCAAAATAATTTGTTGTAGGTAAGGCCCAAAGCTAAAGGATGCTTTTTTTTTTTTAATAAGTTAGGGGCCCAAAACATAAACTAGGGGGCCCAAAACAAATAAGTTAGGACCCAAAAAATGCAAACCCAATCTAACTTAAAAAATAAAAAAAGACGTAAAACCAAAAAAGCCCAAATTGAAGAACACCGATTCACTGAAGAACGAGACGAGAGGAACGCCTAACCTGAAGAACAGAGCAGACCGGAGACGCTGCGAGCCCGGCAGCCTGTGACCCGTCCGCGGTCCAAAAACTGATAGCCGCTCGACCGTCCGGCCGACCACGCACGAGTGTGAGGTCCGTGACTCAACACTCATGAGTCATGATCAAGCTCCAAAGGGGTAAGTTCCTAACCCTAAATCCTAATTTCTAAATTCCTTAATCCTTAGAGGTTAGACCTTGTCCTTATTCAGTTATTCCTAAAGCTAAATGGCTTATGGAGCTAATTGCTTACTGCTTATGGGCTTTGGCTAAATATAAAATATCAATTCTAAAGTTAAATTCTTAATGACATTGCAATTTGCACATGATGTAGTTGTCAAATATTTTTCTTATAATGTTAATCTTTTCTGTGTTTTATTCACTGCACATAATGTTGTATTTAAAGAGTTGAAAGTCTTTGGAATCACTGATCTTTTCCATGAGAAGATGGATCATTTTGCGAGAAATTTTGATACCAATCCTAAAGTTATAATATATCACAGACATGGCTGTGAATCACAGCCATGTTCACACGGAAAATAAAAAGCCGACCTCGTCTCACGAAGGTTAAAACTTCTGCCAGCAGAACATTTTGTTGAGGATATATATACACACACACTAATATAGACACACATACACACACCCCTTAACTTTGAGTTTGTAGGGAGTTTATATTGTGATTATATGTTATTATAATTTAGGAGTTTATGCATGTAATGTTTCTTGAGGTTTGTTATATTTATCTAAGGTTAGATCCGTAAGGAATCAGCTATATCCATTCAAATGTATGCTTTAGTTTGCAACCAGCAGTATATGTTGTATGGTTGAATTCATGTCAAGGTGTTTGCTGAATATAAAATATTAATTCTAAAGTTAAATTCTTAATGATATTGCACATGATATAGTTGTCAAGTCTTTTTCTTATAATGTTAATCTTTTCTGTGTTTTCTTCACTACACATAATATTGTATTTAAAGAGCTGAAAGTTTTTGCTATAATTTTTATTTTGTCTTGCTCATGGAAGAGATCGGAAAAAAATATCTGCAGAAGTCTTTCATTTTGTCTAAATTTTCTTGCTTAGCTTCTATAGTTGGATATTTTTGTTTTTCCTTTAACAAATAAAATCTGGATCTATGTATACCACATTGCTAGTTTGGTGAAATTTCAAAATAAAGGAAAAATGTACTTTAGGTAAAACTCAAGTCAATGATGGATGGCCTTCAGTAATAAGGACCTTTCACTATTTGCGCAACTTAATGGAACTCTTTCTGAAAGGATATTTATTGCAACAAAAATCAAAATTCCACCTTACTTCTGACCAGTATGGAGAATTGGCTGCTGAACTTTAAGTTGATAAAAACATATCTTCAATCAAGCATGTCACAAGAAAGACTAAATGGTTTAGCAATGTTGTCTATTGAGAAAGAAATACTTGAAAAATTAGATTGTTAACATTTGATTAGCGTATTTGCCTCCAAAAATGCAAGACGCTCGGTATTTAAGTAACATGTTAGCACATTGTAATGCATTTTGGTGATAATATAGTAATATTTTGGAATATGTTTTTTTTTCCTTTTTATATTTAATGTATGGTATATTATTGTGCTTTTGCATTATATATATATATATATTTTATTTAATGATACAAGGAATTTTTTTTTCCTTGGGGTTATGTCGGTGGCCTATATTAGGAAGGTTGCTCGGGCCCTTGGAAATCACAGGGCCGGCCCTGCGTGCCTGTTGAAATTTTGAGATGATTAATTCAAAATCTAATGAGGTAAAATAAGAATGTAATAATGCAACTCAACAAGCTCACATTATCCAATCTCTATACTATAAGCTGACCAAGCTCTTAAAATCTCCATAAAATTTCTTAGTACTTGAATTTCAATATAATTCTTCAATTTGATTTCTTCAGTCTCTTGTAAAAGGAGGTAAAGAGTGGATGTTAATTATTTTATTCATCAAATATTTTGTTTAGTTAAACTATTACTTGTTTTCTCTATCAAGAAATTGAAAAGAAGAACATAATTACTCCCACAAGCAAAGCAAATTGATTACCTATATATATCATTCTTTAATAAGCCATTCATTACTATTATGAACTAGAAAAGAGATTTGAAATGCAACTGAAAATAGAACCAAGAAAGTATCCAAAAGGGTTCTTTCTGCAAGAAAAAGGCTGATAGAAATGGCTTGCATGGCTATGTGAAAATGGCATTTGATCGGTTTCTCTTTACCATAAACGTGATGTTGAAATGGTTGTATGAAATGATATATGTGTTTTTTTTTTTTTCTAATTTTTTGAAGAGTGTTTTAGTTTTGTGTGAAGGTCTTAGTAACTCACTACAATACAAATTGAATTATCCTATGAGCATAAATGACCAAGAAACCAAGAAAATAATTCCGTTGTCTCTTCCACAAACGTTTCAATCTTTGTTCTATGTGATTAATTTCAACATTTATGATTTTTTTATTATTACGTAGCATTTTCTTTTGGCAGTTTCTATTCTTTTCAAGGACTTTTATGTCTTCAATTAAATCTTATATTCTTATTAGCAATTTCTTGACCCCACACCTTATATTAATCAATTCTTTTCCATAATAGACAATCAAATATACTAAATAAAAATATTTAACACGTCCATTTAATACTATATATTTATTCATTGAAAATTTTGTCATGTTCAATTTAAATAGAATGAAACAAATTTTTATTTAAATATAAATATCCATAAGAGAAGGTGGGTTGATTTTGTTTGTCCCGTTTTAATTCAATATATAGAAAAAATTTAACCTTCTTAATTTTACTAAAATTATTATATCATGTGACTCCTGTGGTAATATACTCACTTCAGAAATCAATCAAATCAAAATTGTGACGGTGTTTTTTAAATTTTGATTGTCACTATCTCATAATGTAATTATTACAAAGTTTACAACAAGAGTTAGATTATTATTTTTTTTAGGGTTAATTTCACATTTCATCCCCAATCTTTACAATTAGTATCACCTGAGTCTCAACTTTTTTTTTATCCCGCTATCTCTCCAACCTTTCAATAAGTATCACCATATGTATTTTATTTTTTTTACGGTTTCTATCTATTTCTACGTTTACACGTTTGTCAAATTACCATTATGATTCTTACCCTTTTAAACTAAAAAAAAAAGGTTAAAAAAAGTAAAATTTAAAAAAAAAAAAAAAAAGAAAGAAAAGAAAGAAAGGGGTGTGAATCCCACTGTCGTAAATGGCAGGGGGGGTTCACCCCTTTCGCCTCCGAAAATGGCAACATATTGGTTGGGGGGGTGTGAATCCCCCATGTGCTGCCGGAAATGGCAAGGGGATTCACACACCCCTTCTTGTTTTCTTCCATTTGTTTCAAATTTTAATTTTTTTTTATTTTTGAAAGTTTTTCGTTTTTGAAATTTAAAAGAGTAAGGGTCATAATTGTAAATTGACAATCGAATTAACAGAGAAATGAATCGAAACAGTCAAAAAGGACCTCTCGTAGTAATTAATAAAAGGTTAGAGACCTAGCAAGTTGAAAAAAAAAAGCTACAGACCCAAGCGATACTAAATCACTAATTCTAAAAGTTGGGAATGAAATGTGAAATTAACCCTTTTTATTAGATTTTTGTTTATGTTTATATCTATATATATGCACAAGAAATACAAAGAGAATAAATTTATTCAATGCTGTTTTTGCCAATTTTTTGCTCTCATAAATATGCGCGCAACATATCGTGATCTCTCTTTTCTGCCTCCCATGTCCGAACCGAATCCCACCCGATACCATCCGTTCCACCGTTCGATCTGACAGGGATTTCTTCCCTCACGCGGTCAACGGTCCATAGGAAACCTTGTAATTCAAGGATTTTTACAACACAATACACTGGAGAAAAACACACAGTGTTACCCAGTACAAGCCACTAGATGACACAAACCCAACCCCTTCATGAAATCGCAACACGTCATTCGTTTCCCTGTCTTTTTCTATGCAACGTGCATCGCCACCGTGCAAAAAAATTCGACTAAAATATACGTTCATTTTATGCAGTAGTAGAGATCAAGAAATAAAGGTGAAGTGAAAGAATACTATTTTAATCCCCTTCTTGTTCCTGTTGCTGCAGAAAAGGGGTCAACTCAGAGGTAGAGGTGCTGAGTTTTGATGAGGGGTTTGTCTGTTAATGCGGTGGCTATGGGTGGGGTTTTCACACGGGCTTTCTATTTGGATGCTCAAGATATTGAATTTGGTAATCGTTGGTGGTTTGTTTACGCCGGTGTTTCATGCTTCCTCGTACTATTTGCCGGAATAATGTCAGGTCTGACGTTGGGTTTGATGTCCCTGGGACTTGTCGAACTCGAAATCCTCCAGCGAAGTGGCACCTCCACTGAAAAGAAACAAGCGGGTACAGTATGGAAATTGAAAATGGTTCTCTTCTTCCTTTTTTTTTTTTTTAATTTTGGGTTTCGGTGAAATTACTTTGATTTCTTGCTGTTATGAATTTTGATTTTTGGAAAGATTGAATTTTTCTGATGTGGAATTTGGATATTTTAGCAATTATTTTGCCGGTTGTTCAAAAGCAGCACCAGCTTCTGGTTACTCTGTTGCTGTGCAATGCTGCTGCAATGGAGGTTAGCTGTTCTACTTGCTTAGTTATTTGATTCTTAATGCAACTTCTTCGTTATAATTTGATATATCTTATCAAGATGTTAAAAGTAGCGTTAATGTTCCAAGTTTTTGGATGTTCAATGGCACGTTTTCTACACAAGACGGGATACTACTTGATAAGATTTAATAGAAGATATGGAAAAAGTAGTTAAGCTTTGTACTTTATCTCGTGCTGTGCAATCGTATAATTTCGTATGTCTTAGGATTATGGCGATATTCGAATCTTGCACTTCCCTTGAATTGATGACAATACTCTTTGCAGGCTCTTCCAATATATCTGGATAAACTGTTTCACCCTTTTGTTGCAGTCCTTCTCTCAGTAACTTTTGTTCTGGCCTTTGGTGAGGTACAGTGCTTATATGTGATGATTTAACCATGTGTAATGCTATGTGTGTTCAACTGAAGTTAACATCTCCTTTAATTGTGGCAAATAGATTATTCCACAAGCAATATGCTCTAGATATGGGCTTGCTGTCGGTGCAAATTTCGTGTGGCTGGTTAAAATCCTGATGATAATATGTTGTCCTATTGCTTACCCAATTGGAAAGGTAAATTCTGCATAGCAAGTGAAAATTACTTTTGCTCTTTTGATGCTTCCAAATTCTGCTCTATCTTTTAATTGAGTTTTTGGTGTTGAGATGTCACAGCAAGGTTTGCTGAAAGATTACCTGTTAATAATGCTTGCAGACTAACTTTACTCTACTCTTATCCTCTCGACTGAAGATCAAGCTAGTTTCTTTATTAGTTATAAAATGAAATCTGAGATAGGCTGTATGTGAGAATGCAGAAAGGAGTTAGGAAACTTCGGTAATTCTTTTTCTTCATTACAGTGAAAATTTTCCAATTGCTCTCACATTGAAGGTGAACCCTATAAATGTTTGAATTTTTTGCATGCGTGTTTCTTTATCATTCATTAATCATTGTTGCGATCAAGATGGGGATTATGGTTTAACTCATGTCAGTACTTCTACGCTTTTATATTCAACATGTGGTACAGATTCTGGATGCTATACTGGGGCACAATGATTCTTTGTTTCGGCGACCTCAGTTAAAAGCACTTGTTTCTATCCACAGCCAGGAGGTATTCTGATGCATTCACAACATGCAAATTAGGCTTATTTTGGTAGTCTTACATTTTAGGTTTACATAGTGATTTCAGATTTACTCCTTTGATTAAGACTTTTGTTATTGTAGTTTTTCAATTAATATCTTCATCAGTAATTTTATTCTGCAGTAGTTTGAAACTTCTATGTAGATTTTTTTCTATAAATAGGATGGCCAGGTTTTTGTTAAATGAGAAGGAATTTTAATGTAATGGAAAAATGAGCAATCTCAATTTTTTGCCAAATCCTATTCTTTATGAATTGAGGAAGGTTTGATGTCTGTTTTGCTGACATTCATGAGTGAGTGAACATAAATAGAATTTTGTTTGTGATTTCTGTATTTTTGCACTTCTCTATGATGTATGATGGAATTGATTCTTTTACTTTATTGTGTTAACTTGCGTCATAGGCTGGTAAAGGGGGTGAACTCACTCATGACGAGGCTACTATCATAAGTGGAGCATTAGATTTGACTGAAAAGGTACGTTGGATAGCAGAGGCATCATTTTGCCGTGGCACCTTAGTTGATTTGGCGATGATTTCTGACTTAAACGTTAGCTATTTGGCCATCCCATTTGACCAATTACTAATGCCACTCGTAACCGGAACTGTTTCCTCTTGTTATCTTGCCTCCATGAAACCAGTGTCGAAATAAAGGAACTCATATTCTACATTCTTTACTTCTTGACTTATTTGCTTTTACCAAGAAATTCTTTCCCTAGATTTCGAATATCTGCAGACTGCAGAGGAGGCTATGACACCTATTGAATCAACTTTCTCACTGGATGTCAATTCCAAATTGGACTGGTGAGTTTGATGTTCAAGCAGATTATATGTTTCTCAGTTGTATATATTCACCTACCATTCTCTTTCTACATCCAGATCGGAAGAGCGTCGTGTAATAGACAAGACAATTCGTAGTTAGAGTTTTTTACATATTTGCTTCCACGTAATAATTTATTCATATGGCAATGCAAATAGTGAAGCTTTTAGATTACAGCACCTGAATTCTTTTCTAAGTAAATGTGATCATTGATTATGCATGCCAGGAAATCTTGAGTTAGTTTAAATATTTATTCATTTATTTTTATTCTGAAGGTTTTAGATGACAGAAGCTGTTTTCTTTTCTACCTAAATGTAATCTTTAATCGTGCACACTAGGAAATTAATATTATCTTGAGTTACTTTAAAGTTTAAACATGTTTTTAAAATAAATAAATAAATAATAAATAAACATTCTACCGTGCAGGGAAGCAATTGGAAGAATCCTTGCAAGAGGACATAGTCGCATTCCCGTGTCTTCAGGAAATCCAAAGAACATCATTGGACTTCTACTGGTCGGTGCCAAATTCTGGGATGGTTGAACATTTTCCCAGTATCATCTGATGTTAGTATCTGATTAATTGATTGTTCTATATTATCTTTCTGCTTCTTGAGAAATAGGTAAAGAGTCTTCTTACCGTACGGCCAGAAACAGAGACTCCCGTCAGTGCTGTTTCAATCCGAAGAATCCCTAGGTTTATCATCTGTTTTAAGTTGTTTTCTTTTTCTTCCTATTATGCTTGTTTTGTTCCATCAGATCAATTTTATCTTGTCTTTTAGGGTACCGGCAAACATGCCCTTGTATGATATTCTCAATGAGTTTCAGAAGGGAAGCAGTCACATGGCAGCTGTCGTGAAAGTGAGAGAGAGAGAAAAAATGCATAATTCTTTGGTTGACCCCGGGAAGGTTTTAGAAAACAATTTTACCAACGGCTATTCTCAATTGACTATTCCTTTACTAAACAAGCATGATGGTAAAATAGATAGTGTTGTGATCAACATTGAGAAACCTTCAATGGATAACTTGCAAGACAAGGATCTGCCAAAGGATTCCGAAGACGGAGAAGTCATAGGCATTATCACTTTGGAAGATGTCTTCGAAGAACTTCTTCAAGTAATATTTCTTGTTTCATATTTTCATTAACACTTAAATGATATTGCATCAGTCTGGGTCCATAAATTCTTTTGCGAACATGTTAAGCTAAACTTGAGAATTGAGTCATTTCCACACAAAGGTTATATAAGTTACTTTTTTCTTAATTTTAACTGAATCATAATGCTTATTTTACTCTACTGATAAAATCAGTAATTTACTTTAAAAACTACTCATTTTAGTACTAAAAGTAAAATTTTCTGGTTAGCCAAACATGCTGGTAAGATCTTTTCTAATAATAAAGTGGTTTTTGCCTTCCTTTTCAATACTTTGACCAAGTGCCATCAATGGATGCAGGAGGAAATTGTAGATGAGACAGATGTATACGTTGATGTACATAAAAGGTGTCAAGTACAAACCTTTCCTGTAAATATTAGAGCTTATTCTTCTCAGACATTTATTATTCTCTATGAGCTGCGTTGACTGTTAGCATGGTGATTATTGCAGAATACGGGTGGCTGCTACTGCAGTTGCTTCATCCGTTGCTCGAACGCCTCCGAATCGTAGGCTGACTGGTCAAAAGCCATCATTGGTAAGTTTTGCAAAGTTTTCTCTACAACCTTATTTATTGCGTCTCTCGTTAACCACAAATATTTGCCTAGAATGGCACAAATAACACTCTCCCGGTGAGAAATCAAGATGTGGAGTGAGAAAAATGACATATCCTATGTTTCAATTTTACCTGATTCTTAGCACTTTTTGGAGAATGGAGACAAGGGTAGGAGCAAAAGCAATAATGTAAAGGGAAATGGGTAAAGCTTGCAATAATTGAATAAGATATTTATGTATGACACTATCATCATAACACTTCTAAGAATACAATAAGACCACCAGCGCGTAAATCAATTTTCCGACCTGACATTATAGTTGATGCCAAGGTTGTCAAAACGAATAGGCCAGTTAAGTTCACTTGCTTTACTCGTATCAAAATAACTTCACAGAGTTTGGATTCGCTGCAAAATTCATATTAAAATATGATGCTTTCTTGTTTTAATTGTAACTAATTCGATAGCACGTTTCTGTGAGCATTTGATATAATGAAAGCTCAGCATGAAAGCAAGATTAAGATGTAGATCGTTGTCAGGACTGATTGCCGCCATGATGGGATTGGCATAATAACTTCTTTATATTTTGCATGTATTTTTTGGAATTTCTTCAGGGATGCAAGCAAGGACCAGTGCCAAAGAAGCTCGAAGCCAATCAAGAGAAACATCATTTGGCTAGGAAAGATAGTTTTGTGAGTCCTGTACAGTGACTACACATAGATTCCCAATGTAATACCTTACTCTGGTAAGAGTCGGTTATAATTTCTTAGCATTGTATGGGTCCTAAGATTTTGTGGCAACATATTTTAGAGTTAAATATATAATAGCAGAAGTTTTCATTCCTAACTTTCTCAAACCTTTAGCATCGAAGCATGCATCGCCTACGGGTATATACATATGCATCAAAACATAGTTGGTTTATTGGCATTCAACACACAGTGGATAGATACACAGAAAATTTTGGTTGAGCATGCTCTGATGTTCTTGGTCATCATGTGGGGAGAGTTGTCTCTTAAACATTTCCTACCCAAAGGAGAGATAAGCCGGGCTATTGCCCTGAGTTGTACAAAATTAGCTCTTCTTGAATGTTAAGAACTTCCAAATTACTGGAAGCTAGCCTCTGATAGTCAGGTAGCGCTTCAGCTATGTAAGATGGATACCTACGTGCAGTATTTTTTAGTACTATCATAAAAAAATTTACACCTGGTCCTTGTTTCAAATATTTGGAGCTTAGTCGTGTGAGCAAAGAAGCAGAAGTGTACATCTCCATATGATATAAAGGCGTGCCTTGTGCTCCCTGATATGCTTCGAGCAACGCTGCATCGACTGGAGATTTGAACTTCTTGACGAAAAACTCGAACTTGCTGTCATCATGTCTATAATAATCAAAACCTGCAGTTGCAATGGATTCTTGTGCTTATCAGAACTTCAATATTTAGGTGTGGGATGAAGAATTTCTGAAGGTCCTTTTCTAGTTTTTTTAGAGTCCAAGATGCATTAGATGGGAATATGCCTCAACGCAGAAGTTGCTGTTTGTTCTCCCTGGCTACCCTACCAGAAAAGGACTTGCTATCGACTTCTTACATAGGTGGCCCATCTGACGTGTCCAATTAAATGAATCCGATAGGATTAGCTTCGAAAAATAATGAACAAACGCTCCGCCACTGTGTGTTTATTTCTCTTAGGATTTCTTTCTCACTCCATGTTAATCGTGATCACCTCTTCTTCATAAGACTTGCTAACATTAAAACGGAACGTTGTGGATCTGTTGTACCAACTAATTTGATAAATTGTACCAAATATTTGAGATAAATAATACTTGAAACGTTGAATCAGACAATATAAATACAGGTCATGTCATGTTAGCATGAGCTCTTTCGCACCAATTCGCGAGTACAATAACGAGACTAAGACAATAGCCTTGGGGTGATTGCCCCGGTACGTTTGAGTACAATGTCAAAGGCCCATTCCCACATGCTTGCCTATGTCGTAAAGTTTCACTGGAGAACAACATTTGGAAGTTGCAGACCTTACCTGAATATATGATGTTTGGTCCATTTCGTGAAACATAACAACGTGTGGCCGTGTGGGGGAATATTTCAAGTGGGTGGCAACCATAGATAGAGTCACCAAGTACAGAAAATCGAGTCATGCAAGGTATCATCGACATGAGTCATGATTTTCCACAATTATACAAGTAGTCCAATAGAGGCTGTTCAAATGGCAAAAAAGTGTTATTCACGCCAAGACATCATACATATCCCCGTTGAGTTCAAATTTATGGTGGACTTCCAAGATTTCTCAAGAAAGCAGAAATGGAAGTGGAACTATAGATATGAGGAAGAGTTGGTTGCTAATTGAAAATTTTCTAGCACCTATACAGCTTTGCGGCTCTACATGTTTCAAGTGACATGTATACATGAAGCCACATCACCCATCACCCATATGAGTGCCATAAAATTATTCTCAATTACATAATACTAGAGAGAAGCAGAATAGAGAATGCTCTAGGGCATTTAACCACATAATTTGCAAACAGAAATTTGGAGCAAATAATAAATTGTTCAAAGGATTAATTTACAAACATGAATCATACATCATATCAACATAGTAAAGGTCATACAAACCTATCAAAAATCCAACCAATTTGTTTCAGACGTGTGCTCTTCCGATCTAAAGAGCAAAACACATGACCATTAAACATATATCATATCAACAACTCGTTCTGTAGCAGATAATATCTCTCCCTCAAATCTCTCCTAATGCTTTTCGGATATCAGCCTGCGGCAGAGAATACAAAGGTTTTTGTTAGAAACATGACTTTAAAGATTACATCAGGGCAAGCTCTATATATATATATATATATATATATAGACACACAGAGAGAGAGAGAGAGAGAGAGAGAGAGAGAGAGAGAGAGACCTCAATTGCCAACGGTGGCGTAGAGGTACCATAACGTTTAATTACTTGCCCCTCCTTATTGACTAGAAACTTTGTGAAGTTCCATTTGATGCTAGATCCAAGGATACCCCCTTTACTTGCTTTAAGGAACTTGTAGACCGGTGCAGTATCTTTCCCATTAACTTTTACCTATCAGCAGAAATTGACTATTAATCCAAGAACAGACAACTTCAGCAACAATGAAAGATCCCAACATAACAGAAAGCAAGATCATCTAGAACAAATTCTTATCAAACAAGAATACTAAATAAATTATCATCACAGAGGAGAACTTTTCTATGATCTTTAAAGCTCCCTTTTTCTCCAACTTCTGAAAAATCTAAGTTCAATGATATAGTCATAGAAAACACCCACAAAAAGGCACAGTTCCACACTCAAAAAGTAGTTTCCTGTGTTTGCAAGACAGCCTCAAGGACCCTGCACCAACCTGCAATACCCACCATCTTGTCCCTACCAAACAAATGCTTGCAGAACAATATCTAGTCACCAAGGATGGCGACCCATAAGAAAGTTGGGTGGACGAAAATGATCCTGAAGGTCAGAGTGTCTGGTGTAAACTTGCAAAAGATCTCATTTACAAGACATACGAAATCTCAATAGAAAATGCAAAATAAAGAGTAAAAATGTCAAAATTAATACAGCTTGAGGTGGTCGCAGATAATTGATTTCCTTCAATCTTTGGGGACTAGAACACAACAAGGATGGATTAGAAAAAATGGCATCACAACGAAACCTAGCACAACAAATTACACGCTATAAGCACTAAGAGGTCACCTCATATGCCAATCCAGGCAAGAAACATATTTTTCCTGTAGCATCATACAAAAATTAACATAACTAGATATGACACCATTACCTTTCGAAAGATGGGATATTCAGCCTTGAATCTTGTACAAGCAAACTGTTCTGCATCCTCGCTCGACCCAGGCTCTTGATATAAGAATTGGTTACAAGGGAAGGCCAAGATCTCAAAACCTGATAATAAAATCATATCATGCATCACGAGGTCAATCACTCACAGATAGAAGCAAATGCTGACTTAGAATACAATAAGGGCGCTCTCTTCTGGTGTGGGGAAAACCAATTTATAAATAACTATTCTTTAAAATTTAAGCTTTGACAGAAGTGGAATCCTCAGCCAGTAAAATCAAATTAATCACAAAGAAAACCCAGATTATGTTGGTCGGTCTTGAATCATATCGCCTTCTACAAAGAAACAGATAAAACAACTAAAATCTTCCCTCCACAAAAAAATAAAAATAAAAATAAATAAATAAACAAATAAATAAATAATTCCAGCTAATCTGTTAAATGAAAAGATATAATTCAGGGAAAGGAACTGACCCTTGTCCTTATACTTGCTGTGAAGTTCAGTCAACTGGGTATAGTTTGAGTTTGTGTACCCACTGGTTTAGCAAATCAATCAGAATTACCATCATATATCTAGCTAAAACGAAGGATCACTCCTCTGCTTTCAAACAAACACGATAAAAAAAATCGAACAAGGAAAAAGAAGAGCAGTAAAAAAGTACCATTTGGAAGCAACGTTGACGACGAGTAGAACTTTCCCTTTGTATGTACTCAAGTCTACATCTTTACCTTTAGCATCCTGCAAAAAAATTTCAAAAAAATGGGGGAAATTACGAAAACTTCCAGAAATCCCACGAAACCGATGAGAGAAAACAAGAGACAAAACCTTAACAGTGAACTCATGGATTGATTTTTGCTGGACAGAAGGAATTCCACCCATTTACTCTTCTGCTCTAAATCCTCAAAATGAACGCTTATCCGTTTGTATGCAGAGGTTAGGGTTCTAACAAGACTTCGAAGTATAAATACAGACATAAACAAAATTGGTAAAGGTCTGAATTTTTCCCTATTGAAGTGTGAAACCGACGACACAAAGCCAAATTAGTTTGCGTAATCACATGAATTTTGGATCCCAAATGAAAAAAAAATTCATACCATCACGTAATTACAGCTTGTCTTGGCTGGAACCAGTCACAGGAATTGAATTCGAAGGACATTAATTGACGCGTGTTTGGCTCGCTTATAATTCATCTGTCCAATCGTTGTCCAAATTATTATTATAATAATAAAAAAAATTCGTTAAGTATTGGGTCATTAACTTTTTCTGACCTTTTGGGTCTCAGTCTTTCATAAATTCGCAGAAAATGTCTATTTTGACTATTTCTGTCACTATTACTGTTAATTTTTCAACAAAATGACTATTATACCCTTTAACATTTTAACTTTAAAAAATATTTAAAAATAATAAGAAAACTTAAAAAAAAAAAAACCCCAACTTACCCTGTCCCCACCCCTACCCCACTACCCTCCCTCCAGAGTGCCCACTGGAAATGGCAGCATTCAGGAGCAAACTGTAGCCAAAATGCTGTCATTTCAAGCAGCCACTCTTCAAAATGGGAGGGGTGGGTTGGGTGTTTCTTTTTTTTTTTAAATTTTTATTATTTTTAAAATTTTTTAAATTAAAAAGTTAAGCAGTATAACGGTCATTTTGTTGAAATGTTAACGGTAATAGTGACGAAAATCGTAAAAAATGATACTTAACTCAAATATTGGGGATCATTTAGGAATTAAACCCTTTTATTAGATATAATACTAAATCAAGAATTAAAAATGATATATATATATATATTTTTGCTTTAAACCTTTTTCTTTTTTCCTCTTTTTTTTTCCTCTAATGATTGGCAGAAAATTTCATCATAGGACCCTAAACAAATTGGGCAAAAAATATGTTTACTTTATGTTGTACTTCAATAGACACATTTTTATGTATATTTGTACTGTTATAATATAAACTTTTAGTCTTACTTAATAAAAAAAAAATTCTAGTAATCATTACATAGCTTTATGGCCAATAAATCATCACTTCAAAAATATTTTTTTTTTAAAAAAATTTATGGTTTCCTTTTAACATAAAGAAAATTTTATTATAATAAACTTAGTATATTTATATACTTTCAAAAGTTTTTTTTTAAAAAAAAGGCTAAGACTTGTGTAGTCTAGTAGTATCTTAGTTAGTTTCACACATCCTTAATCAAGGGTTTAAATCTCCATCCCTATTATCCCCTCGTAATATTAAAAAAAAAGAAAAAAAAACTTACTATAAAAATAATAACTAACGCAATTTAGAAGCGGGGAAATAGTAGTGATTCAATTCCATAACAATGACTTAAATTTTGAAGGAATGGTATTTACTACTAGTATTAGTATGGTGTTCCCATTAGTAAATTATTTATATTTCAAGACATAAATAGATTTTGTAAGAATATTCAAATAAGGAAAAATATAAATGGACAAAAAGAGATACAAAAAAGATGACAAAATTGACAAGTGGTTATGTGATAAGTATTGATGGAAAAGTGATGTGATGTGTTAAAAATAAGATTGTGACTTATGTCAGTTTTGTTAGATTTTTTATATGTAGTTTTGTTCATATAGCACAACTCGAGAAGAAATAGATTTTGTAAGAACAAGTAATTGAAACTTTTATAGTATACGTAAGTCTCACAAAAAATGTGAATATAATTAACTTGACCATATACTATTTTGAAATTACTATTTTCCATTTCTGGTCCCACAAAAATAATTGTGCTCCAACGTGGGATTCAACTTCCATCTTTTTTGTTTAGAGTGGAGTTATTGCTTGGTTACTTTATTTTATATATTCTATCTTCAAGTTAACTTGGCCATAACAAGCCCGTTGAGAACTAGCTCCATTGTTTTTTTCTAAAGAAAATGCATAGCTCGTATAGGACTTCCATATTAAAGGGAATATGTATGCGAAAAAGATAAAGGGAAAAAATAAAGTAAATTAGGGCCAAATTAACCCCTCTAGGTTTTTCCACCTTAAATTTGTCAAAATCTAGAATTTTACCCCGTTATACCATTTAGGAATGGTAGGAGAGAAAAAAGGAAAAAGGAAAAACCAAATGCTTGTGCTCGCTCTTACAATTCAACTGGGGTCGTCTTCAAATTAAATTATATCATAAATAGATGTAGGAAAAAAGTTGCAAATCAACTTTTGAAAGGCATCTTGTTGGTCTGGTCATCTTGTTTGAAAGGCATCTTTCATTCCCTTTGGGCCGTTGGATCTCTGTTGTTTTTGGCCCAGGTTGGACGCTGTTGCCAATTCAGGCCTTGTCTCTTTTTCTTTTTTCTTTGATGTGGCCCTTGCATTGCCTAATAGGGCCTTGTGCCTGACCAATTGTCTTTTGGGTTTGTCGTGTTTTTTTTCCGTTTTCTTAATAATAATGCCACGCTGTGGTTCTTTTTTTTTTTTAACTTAAGAAAAAAGGTCAAAAAAGGAGTTGCAAATCAACATTGACAATTTACAATGTAAGATCATCCTCACGCACGCCTTGGAAGGTTTAATTTCACTATATATATACACATGCAAATTGTGACGTCTTCTAGTGAGCAGTACTCAACAAAAGTATAGAACAATTTAGGATTCAATGAGGTGTCGCTTTTTAAATCTAGGACACGTGACACAATGAAAAGTTGTCATATTTCATATGTGATATTACTCACATGGATGTACGAATCTATTTATTTGAATTGAATTATAATGAGAAATTATAATGAAGTGAAATGAGTAGTGTAGATTCAATAAAAGTTTGAAATTTGTGGTTATAAATGAGCAGTTGTGGTCAAGTAAGTGGTAGGTGTGATTATAATGTGTTTGAATAAAGAGAATCAAACATCTCATATGTAAGTATGTATTATTCTAAAAAGCCCAAGACTCAATGTTTCGTCTTGCCATATGTACTTTATCATGTATTAACTATGCTTTTATCGGATATTAGTGAGGTTAGACACATCTAAGTTTAAATTTGGCTTCAACGTTTTTTTTACGTGTTATAGATTTTTAGAACACTATTATAGTTAATCTTTACTAAAAATCTTGGTGTCAAAGTAGTAACACTTCTACTTCCTGTTCACGCTTCATCATTAGTCATATTGTCTGAGTTCGTTTCCTCTTTATTGTTACGGGTTTTAACACACCAGAATTTCTCTCATTACACCCGTTGCTAACAGCAGGACATCATCCAAGAATGGGTCAAGTGAAATTGATTCGTTTAAGTTAAACTTTCTGCAAAAAAATAAAAGAAAAACATGAGGGACAGATCTAAACTCACATCCACAAATTGTTATAAAAGGGAAAATCACCATAGTTTTAACTTGACATCACAGGAGTACATCAAAATGAAATAACCATTGAACAAGCTTTGTACTGACTTGATGAATAAATTCTTCCAACTGCAGCACCTCTCATGAACTGCAAATTTGAAGAGAGCAACACCAACTGAAAACTCAAACAAAAAATATTAGTAAAAAAGAAAACAATGACGAAGAAACCAAATAAAGCTTCATCAAAATCTTAGCCGATTTCCTTGCATATAATTTCTTTCAGTTGATCTATATTGCGGTTCCCTGGTAACAAAAACCCGATCATGGTGTAATCAACAAACTGGTTGTCTCATTTCCGCTGCCCATTGTATAATTACAGCACAACTCCAGTACGCCACATTGCAAATCGTGTGATTTTTGTTGATTATTGTGCTAGTTATTGTCTCGAAGTAAATGGTGTTTTCACTAGGTAACACATTATCAAATATGTGGTAAGAACGATTTTTTCCTCTTGTTTCAGATTTTATGAATGGCTTTCTTCTCGATTCTCCAGTGGCTTTTTTGAATTGTGGGGGAGTGATTTTAGGGGGATAATGACCATTTTTTAATGATTAAAATTGTAACTGACAAAACATCAAATGTTAGCTTGATTATAGCTTGACAGTTATGAACACTCGGGTTTTATTTCTTTTTTGTGATTTTTTTTTTCATTGTTTATTTTATTTGTCGTTTTTTTCAATATGTATATTCAGGGGTATTCTTGCAAGAGAATGGGGTACTTTTACAATATGTTTTGAATTAGGTGGTATATATACTTGGTATGTATAGTATTCATAATGACCCAAAGCCTAAAGTACGCCAATGCGCGGCCCGGTCAGTACCTGACTTGCTTATTTGTTCCTTGTGGGCTATATGGCCCTTATGGTTGATTAGGCCAACAAAACGGACCATTTGACAACACATACAACAAATGGCCAACCGAGGCCTCGCTCAAAAGTAGAAAATTCTACGAGCTTTTATTAGAGGTTGTATCACTACTTTAAAAAAAAAATAGAAAAAGAAATGTAAAATGAATAGACGTATTTAACAATACGTAATGAAAATAGACAAGAAAAAAAATCCAATTATTACTATTTGAGTTGACCCCAAAAAAAGTGAAAATTAAAGATAATAGTAATAAACGAAGCCCAGATAAAGTATAAGAGAAATTATCTCTAAAAAAGAAATAAGTTAGAAATACAATATCAGACATCTCATGCTATATTTTACTTACACTTCTTGTTAGTAATCAATGACCATTTAAAATGGAATAATTCTATTTGGCTTAAAATGTTGACAAGAATAGTAACAAAAGAGGTATAAATTTACCTCATTATCTCTACTCATTTTCTCTCTCCTGTGCTGGTTTGTAGGGATAGTAAGGTAACTTTAAAACTATTTTGTCAACATTTTTGTTTTCTCATTTGTCCAAATAGCTTAGTTCTTTAAAATGCTCTGCATTCACTATTTCACTCTTCAATTCCATCCATAAGTTAAGGTTGTTAAAATCTTGACCTTAAATCTTTTCACCCCATGTACATGATTTTACAACCTCTAAGTAATAGTTATTCGATTTTGCTAGCAGTGCTATCTTGAAAGTTCTCTTTCGTAGCCACACAAAAGAAAAAGGGTAAAAAATAGCTATATTGATGGTATTTAGGAATTTATTAAAAGAATACTTTTGGTTAGTTGTTAACTTTGTTATTAGCTTTAACAATAATTTTAATGTGTGTTAGAATATAATGATTTTGAATTTTTTTTTATTTAGTTAATAAATTTTGACCCATAACTAATTTTGACAAGAATTAGTCTACATAGACTTAAGTAGATTTTAGTGATTTTGTTTAACACATCTAATATGACACTTCAATAGTTGTTAAATTTAACTTTTTTATGTGACATTTAACAACTTCTTAAAATATACTTTTTACTTATATAGATAGTTAAATTTAACAACACCTATGCAAATTTTTTCAGCTACACTTTTTAGTGCTCCCTGGTACTCCTCACCTTCGAAGTTGGTGAAAATCTAGAGGGCTTCCCAATTAATTCAGTTTAATTAATCAAATGACACCAATACACAAGTGCACGGTAGACCACGCGGCATGTAAGGGGAAATTATTATTAGAAAACAATAAATAAATAAAACATATATTACACTACTTCAAAAAATTAGTTTGTGAATGTCGAGTTTTCATTGGTGCTGAAGATTGAGGAGCACCAGCAAAGTGGGAGGCTTTTTACAGCTTTGCCACTAGTATTTTATTTCGATACACTACAAATGGTAAATTAGACTAGTTTGGATAGGATTACTGTTACTTGAACTTCAGAAAGATCCATTTCATGAGTTCCTAACTTTGAATTTTACCTTAAACTGGCCGATTCATTTCTTCTTCTCAAACCTATTATCTCTACTTGGTTAAAGCTATCAATTCGTTTCACATTAACATGGTAAAATTGATCGGTAAAATAACATATCAAATATCAAACATTGTTGTAAGTTCTAGATTTCCTTATGAGCATCTAATTAAATAGATAAAAACCAGTAAAACGTGTTATAAAATGATTATATATCACTGTGATTTGACAGCTTCAAGATATATCGAGGTTAGAAACCATTGCAAAAGATATTAGTCGATCAAAATAAGTGACAACGCGACAGTCACTTGCATCTATCAATGCTGAAAGGGAAAAACGCATCTGGAACAATTCTTCACTTTTTGCAAACATTTATCTCCTTTTAATTCCTTTTATAGGTTCTCTTAATTTTTTAGATATACATACATATATTGTGGCACCCTCCATACCCCGACACATAATAAAACATAACAGTCACACACACAAGAATCGAAAACCTAAACTGGTCAGCAGAAAGTCCAAATTCATACGTGTCGCACAGCCACAGTCCCACGTGCAGACCTAACTATTTTTCAGTTAATAGATTTATAAACAAATGAAAAAACCCACAGATATTTAAGTGTCCCTTCTCAAACTCTGCCACGTACTCCAATCAGATATTTCGAGCCACTCAGCAGATATATTACGGCACCACGTGGCGCTTCGTCTTCTCTGCAATCCAAACACCTGACGCCTTTCTTTGATTCTGCAACAGTGAAATGTACCCATTAATGGCTAACCACGCGTCCGACACCCAATCAGGAAAAAACACGTAGCCCTGTTCTGCAAATCATTGTGTCAAGACCCAATTAATACCGTCTATTTTTCTCGTTAATTGACACTTGCAGTGTCATTGATCATTCTTCTTCGCCGGAGCCCTTGAGAAAAGATGAGCTGGAATTCAGGTTCGAGTTCGAGCCAGAGGCTAAGGATTGATACTGAGTCAGCCGTGTCAGGGATTGAGAACGAGAGAATTCTGGTACTGGTATTCGAGTCGTTGAAATGGGACATCCATGTGCTCTGCCAAACCGCCGCAGTGAATCGGAAGCTCCGGGCCCTGGCGAACCGCCGGCTCTGGAGGGAGCTTTGTCTCCACAAAGCACCGAGAATGGTGGCCACATTGACCGACGGGGCGGGGAAAATAGCCGGCGGCTGGCATACTCTGGCGAAGCTGCTATTTTTCTGTGGCGGGTGGGTTTCGAAGGAGAATTTCAAACTGAACCCACCTCTGCCGGGGCATTTCGTGAACTCCTCGCGGTTTTCAAAGACTTCGGGACCAAGCTTTCTGATGAAGAAATGCAGGGAAGACTTATTGTACGTGAGTGATCCGTGCGAGCACAAGAAGGGGGACAAGGAGTACGATGTGGGGATTTACAGAGGTGTGTTCGGAGGATTTAACAAGTCGAAGACGAGGGAGTATTTGATAAAGCGACAGGTACAGTTTGAGGATCAGAAAATAAGGTGTCCTTATTGCGGGGCAAGAGTGTGGAGCATGACGGCGGCTCGTTTGATTCCGAGGAAGAGCGCATCCCGGCGGCTGGGGTCGTGCGACGATGGGCTCGAATATTTTGTGTGCTTGAATGGACACTTGCATGGTGCTTGTTGGCTTGTGCCTCTCTCATCTGACGAAGAAGATGATGAGGACGATGACGGTACCAAGGATGACGGTACCAAGGATGACGGGACTCATAAATGACGACCAGTAATCGATTTTCATATTGGAAAAAATTCAAGTACTCAAGGAGTACTCTAATACGGTATTTTACGCTAATGAGGAACTTACACGTGAATTCTTTACTCCATTTCCGAGACTTTCGTTAATTAACTATACCGTATTAGAGTCTCCTTCGCATGGTCATACTTATTTTTAGATTTTGTATACCACGGGAATGGTTCTATATTTCTATTCTTTTGCTGGAAGTTAATTTTAGCTAATTAGTTGTATTCTGTATTGTTCTTACTCATTGTGACGCAGCATTAGTGTGTGTTTGTCATTTGATTTGATTATTATGTTCTTCTCTGCTGGTTTCTCTAATATTTGCTTAGTTTTCTCGTGACACATGAGATAAATGCATGCTTATTATTGTCATGGTGTTTACTTGTAGTTGATAAAAACGTTAATTAATATATGGTATTTATAACTGGTGATTACTACCATAATAATACAACTAATATACCATTTGAGCGGTGAATTTGATCATAAGATCAATTGTAAGATTACTTAAAACTCCACCACAAATCCTATCTATTGTTGTATCTTCTTAACGTCATGTTGGAGGGCAAATTTTCTATCACAATAATGCATCTCATTAGCTATTCTACCACTCTCTTCTTTTCATTTTTTTAATATAGTGGGAGATAAAGGAGGGGAGCTAGGTTGCACGGAAACAAGACATGAAACGAAACGGAAAGACGTGATTTTTGAAAAATGTAAGACACGAAACGATACAGAACGTTATGAAGTAATTATTAGTTTTTTTAATATAATTTTAATATCCAACCTCAAAATCCGAGTAAAAGAAAGATATCACCAACCTCAAAACACAATTAATAATATGAATTAGTGTGCTCTTCCGATCTAAAATCAGTCCAACGTAATTAAAAGTTAAAATTCATTGTCTTCACAAAAGGGCGCGGTTATCTTAAAACTAGTTGATACTGCCGACCCATGCAAATCCATATAACTTGTTGACACGTAACGCAATTTTGTCATCGTTAAGGGCCACATTCATAATAGGTGGCCCCCTCGAGGTTTTGTAAATTTCCCAGGGGAAATTGCGCCCCAGGGATAGAAGATAGGACTTATCCTGTACAAAAGAAATGAGTGAAAATCCATGTCATTCCAATGCTATCATAATTATAAGCAAAATTTTAGGGTAGAGATAAAGAAATCTAATGCATAAAAAATACACATAAAAAATTGCGTTCCCAATTGCCATTACCCTCTTAATAATATCACTACATTAGATGCCTTATTGGGCTACAAACTCAAGTCACACACACAAACGGTCAAAAACTCATAAAAGTGACAAAGAAAAAAAATGCTAATTTGAAAAAGAAGACAATTTTAAATGTCAAAAATAAGATGTATGCACTGGCGAAGATGTTGGTTATGTCTGTTTTATAGAGTTATCTCAAAAGCATATATATAATATAGGTAAAAAACAAACACTTTATACAAAAGTTTACAGCCGTTTCTTTGCACATGGACTGTTGAACCTTTTCAAGTACGTTGTTGCTTGCACATTGATCCTCATAAACGACTTAGATCATTTGAAAAATTTATCTAATGATCATTTTACAGAATTAGAAAGAGCGTTTAAACGGGACAACCATTTTAGTAACTTTTTATATTATATGTCAAAACAGATTATAAAAGTTAATAATGAAAACTAAAAAAATTAAAAGAAAAACGAAAGAACGTCATCAAAAAAGAATTACAGAACCAGAATTTTGGAGGGAAAATTTATGCCACAAAACTACTTCAAAGGCTAATCTAACTAGTTACAATTACAAACTTTCAATAGAACTCCAATTTATGATAAGTTGTACCACTACTTGTTTTTCAACCTTGACAACTGTGCTTTCATCACTTGTAACGAAGAAACTACGCAGGACATCGTTGTGCAATCACATCACATATAGAAAAATGAAAGTATCAATGCCTATTAAATTAAAGTTATTTTAATTTGGAACCATGAAGCCTCCATTATTTGATGAACGATACTATTATACTATTCACATTGATGAGGCTAATGGTTTCAATTTGAACTTTATCTATAAAAGATCTTTAAGTCCTGTTTGATCATCTTTATTCAAATACATTATAATATCACATATCACTGATTTGACTATTGATTTGACAACTACTCATTTATAAATATAAATTTCAAACTCTATTAAATTTACACCACTCATTTCACTTCTTTATAATTTCTCTTTATAAATCAACTACCATAAATTGAATCAAACATGCACTTAGTCTTCTTTTTATTTTCTAATTATTTCGGTTTCAAAAGCCACAAACTGAAGAAATAGATCCATAATTAATTCACAAATATCTCTAAGATCAGGAACTACAAATCAGTGTAATAACTTGATGTACTTGGATTATTGGAAATCTATTAGAAGTTCCAATTAAGAGATCGGAAGAGCGTTTGAATCATATGAAAATTCAAAAAGGGTAGCTAGAGTAAGATATATAGGCCATATGCATGTTGTGAAACAATATACATTAAAGTACTATTGTCTCTAGAGAATCCTAAGATAAACTTGAAGATTCATATATGCCAGTATTCTTGAACAATCAATTCTAAAAACTATAGCCATTAGAAATTGAAAGCCAGCAATTTCTCTTGTAATGAATCCAACTCATACCTGTAACCCCAATATTCATTGTCATACCAAGAGACAACCTTCATAAGGATATCAGGATACAACGCAAGCATATACCTGCTGGAAAGCAACTTTGTAATAAAAGTTCCTCGATTCTATGATCACACGAATGCACAAACATTCATTAAAAAAGAAAATTAATTCATGGCAAAGTTCACACATGAATATACAACACATTCGTTGTGAGATTTTTATCTATTCGTGTAATGATACAAATCCATCATATATGTGAATTATTGTCTCTTTGTAGTATCATGTTCACATACAATTTCAATACAAATGCTGGCAGGTCAATTTTTTTTTTCCAAACAAATTACCAAGTCACTATATCTTTTTAGCTCCATTACTGCTCGGAATGGTGTTGAGTAATGCAGCTCTTCCACCTCTCCAATCCTTCTTCGATGGAGCTTCAACATCTTTTGAGTCCCTACATTATGAACCAATATCAGTTCGAGTTCACATAGATGTTAAAAATGCCAAAATAACTCATCAGTAGGTTGTGGTTTCATGAAAAAACTCATAATTACAAAATTGATCTTAGCAAAGTTTCTTTGCCGGGGAAGCTCAGTAAAAGAATATAAATATACCTTATATTTAATTTCCAGAGCCTACGCATTGAAGGTAAGCTAAGATGCAATTGGAACTCTCATAATATTTTTCATGCAAATGTTTCCACCGCTTATAATGGCTGGAACTAAAGTTCATCATAGATCATAGATAAGCACTTCATTGATAGAAGAAGCTAAAAAAATGTGAAACTCTCCTATCCAGTGCAATGCTTTAGTCCCTGTAAAAAATAACATCATAAACTCTAAGATCTCATGCATAAACAAGGACGGAGACAAAATTTGTACACAGTGGGTGCGAAACATGAAAAGTACAATTTTAAAATAGCGATGAGTATAATTGACCAATCTTTTAGAATTGTTTCCTACTATTTTTCATACTTTGATAACGTTGTATGATGGCCTCATTTTCAATTTCCTAGAATACATCTTTTTCAACATACACAACTAAATGATGTAATACACCAATTCACCAAAGCAACTAAGCAAGCCATACATAAAATAAGAAAAAATCGAAGCAAAAAAAGCCAAGATACCCGTCTATCATCCTTTGTACTGAACACCAAAAGCCTAAAGCACTTAAGAATAGCCTTAAAAATAGAAGAATAGACCAGAAAAATGGAGAACCTAAGCGTGAGTGCCGCTGTCCATGGGTCACAGTTGCCGGCAATTCATCTCTATAGTGTTGAATGTTAAAATTTCATTCGATTTTCGCCACGAAATTTGTCAAAAGCTTTTCTTCCTATCCTATTTGGGACGTCTGACACTTTTCTTGAGAAATGAGACAATAGGGCAGACATGAGATGTATGTGAGTATTTAGGTAATTGGGTTAGGTTATTAACTATTAGTCTTGAGTAATGAACAGAGTTAAATATTTTTTGGGTTTTAATTTGGAAGCAAACAATTTATTTATTTATTATTAATTTTTTCCCTAAAGTTCAATGGGTGCAATTGCACCCACAGGTGATAATGTAAGTCCGTCCCTATGCATAAACTTTTTCATAGAATAGATAGAAAACTACCAGGTCACAGAAACGATTATGGTAGGAAAATACACATTTACTTGGGCTCAGTACTTTCAGAATTAAAGATTCTCACTGTATAATCAGTGGTGTTGATGTCTGGCATTTCAAATATCACTCCATCTACTCCAATGCCAAAATTTCGCTTGCACAATTTCACAACCTGTTCTGGAATAATTTTTTACTTCTCTGAATCTCGAATATCTACCTAATTAAATGAACAAACTAAAACGTTGCACCAAAAAAAAAAAAAAAGATCATCAACAAACCAAAACATCATAACTGATTTAGAAATACTGGAACTTATCGAAGAATTTCTACAAATCCTCATGACAAAGCGAATAAATTCCAACACTCATGAATAAGGAATTGTAATTAATTCCTTTTACAGGAAATCCAATTTCGGAAGATTGTCTCAGTTGGGAGCAAGAACAATCTAATTTCTTTTTTCGATCAATCCAAAAATTGAAGAATCATAACCCAAAAGTTGCTCACATTGATTTAGTCAATCCAAAAAATGTTTCTTCGATCAATTCAATTCAGAAGAGACATTGATATTGAAATCACAAGCCCATAAATTGCTGACGTTGATTCCGTTTAAAATTTAAATGCAGGAACTGTAATACATTTTTGACTAGGATTATATTTGAAACTAGATTTTTTTCACTCGTACATTGCACGGGCATAGTTATAGTATACGTTTATATTAAAATTGACGTATAAGTGTGGAAACCGTATCATAAATAAAGTACAATATACCAGTTGTATTGTATAAAATTATGAATTGATATAAGAATTACAATTCACAATGAGATATTTATAGTAAAATACGTGAATTCATAATTCTAATCTCATCCAAACACGTCGTGTAAATTCACATGTCTAACCTATCTAAAGTTATAATAATTAGCAGTCAAATAATTAAAGATGATAATTTGAAACATCAACTCATAAACTTGTGGGGACCTGCACCTAATATGATTGACACGCCACGCCTAATCAGAGCAAAAGGATGGGTATGAGGCAATATTGTTTACCCCACAGTGAGTCCACGGCAGGTGCGGGTCAAGTTGGACCCGCTCTATAGACCCGTAACCCACCAAGTATTTTCTTTCTTTTTTAATAAATTTAATTCTAAAAATGTGTAGAAATGATTACATACGGCAATTTGACCTATCAACCTATAAATTTGTGACAATTTATTTTTATTTCTTATTATATTATTTTTTTGAAAGAATTTTTTATCGAATGGAAAGAATCATGTTATTATATTAGTTAATATTGAGAATTTTAAAATTCTAAATAAATGTTTTGATTTATTCTACGTTCATCAATTAATAATGCGTTGCACATGACATTAATTGAAAAAGAGAAAATTTCATGAGTCTTTTTGTGGGTCATGATGACGTTCCATCCCGCCCCATGGCCCAACCTATCTTGACCTGCCCTATAAAATATTGGACAAAGACATTTTATCAGATTTGTATAACAAAAACAATAAATATATAATTTTGATACTATATTAATAGTTACCCTCTTACATACTCAATTAATGATTTACTATATTTCACTTTCGAAACATCTAACTTATTTCATATTATTAGTTAACAGTCTAATAATACGTATCGGGCATGTACATACCAGTATTCACTGGATACCTGTTCAAATAAAAATTTTCATACTCATGAGAAAGTACCTTCTCGACGTACCATTTTATGAGCAAAATTCAAAATTGATAGCTATAATTAAAATATTAAATAGAGATATATTTTTAAAGAAATGCAAGGGATCTTAGACTTTTAATATAAATGGAAATCATATATGTGTGACATCTTAAAAAAGTTCCTTTTGATAAGATCAGATATCAGAATGGAGGGAGTAATTATTTTGTGCAGTTCATGTTCTTATTGTGGATTTCGTATCTCTTTGTTCACAAAATTTTCTCTAAAATTCATTATTATCTTCGTCAAATTAAAATATCAATAAATTAGTATTCAACCGGTACGCTGCATGGCGAGATAAATTCCCAATCTTTCATATAAAAAAATTCATAACATAAATTGCAACAAACAATAAATAGTCACAATATAATAATTAAATCAAATGAAATAACAACATGAATTCAGTCGATATTTTGAAAGCTTCACATCTGTAGAGAAACATAATGATATAGAAATAAATATTAAAAAAATAGTTACAAAGATTTTCAAGTTAGATCATAGGTTTCAAGAAAATAAAATTTAGTCATATATTATTATTAAAGAATTATATTATGCGTGTCTTTAGCTGTTGGAGTGATTCAGATAAATGGATTTTTATTGCACAAAAAAAGAAAATAAATCAGTTGATTTGCTCTAAGTTATTATGATCTAAGTTTTCATTTATAATATAAGCTATTTTGGAATAAATTTTGATTTCCATATTATCAAAAACTCTGAAATGAATATTTTGAAAATCAAACAAAGATAAATAATAAATAAATAGAGATAATACCAGACAATTAGTTTATAATGCCTTCATTTTCAAATACCTCAGGAGCAGGAAGAATAATTCTTAAAAAAATACTAATCCATAATAAATTAAACAGTTACTCGCCGTCAAATTTACATCGGTAGCGAATAATAAAAAATTATAAAAACTCATAATTATTTATAAATGTTGACAAAAAAAGAAAGAAATGAGCAAACTAAAATAAAAAAAGGAATATAAAAAACTAATAAACTAATATAAATTATTAAAACTCGTGATGAATATCCAAATAAGAAAAGTTTAATTTTAAAACTTGAAAAAATGAGGCTTATAAGTTTTTCAATTTCTTTTTTTAAAAATTTCGTTTTAATGAAGGAGTTTCTTTTTTTTTTTGTATTATTTAGGTTAGTGCGTTAACTTTGCATTGACAAAATTTGTATAGCGTTAACTTTGCATTGACAAAATTTGTATATTGATAAAATTACACTAACTCTAAATTGTTCTATACTCGAAAGACTTTGATTGAGAAACTCGATCATGGAGATCAATAGTGGCTGAGTTATAATTTCTCTAACAGAAAAATGGTTTTTTTTATTTACAGATCTAGAGTTTTATGCATGGTAAATAGCAACGCAAAATTTTTGTAGACAATAATTTAAAAATGTTTATCCAATTGAAATAACAGTAAAGAATAATACTTAAAACGTAATGCCTCGTACCCTATAACAATCGCGTCACGATACACAGATATATATAATCATTACATCCGTATAATACATAAAAGTGTTACATAAACTGTCATGATTTCAAGAAAAATTAACTCAACTTTATGATTTTCATGCAATCTATGACGCTAAGTAATAATAAATAATAATATATATTGTAATAATAGAAAACTGATATTTTTTGATGTTTGGGTTTTATAGATTCAAGGATTCTAATAAAGGAAAATTTGAAAATTATATAAAGGTAAAATTTTGTGATTTTAGAAGTTGAGGAATTATAGAATGAATTTTGAAAAATTATACAACATCATGATGATGTCAGTAAAATTATAAGCGGGAAAATTGTAATTAAGAAATCAAATCTAATTGAAAACTCTTATATTATATGTGATATGATGATACGATGGGATGGAGAAAGAGAGGATTTGCTTTGAAAATTATGAGGTACGGTAGGGAAGAGAAGATCAGGAGAGAGAGAGAGAGAGAGGATTAGGGAGATCTCATAATAGACAGTGTATCAAGGGAAATTAGGTAGCTAAAAATGGAAAATTTTCACCAAATACATATATATATATATATATAAGGAAAAAAAGACAGATTTGCCGTTATTACTGACTATTTTTGGCGGGAAAATGAGTTGACTAGACTATGTTCCTTTAATATATAGAAGATATATAAGTCCCGCTATCTATATATTAATTAAATAAAAGGAGTTGTGGTACCTTTATATTGCAGTTTTCCGTCAAAAAATCTATTGGTATGACCTTTTCAGACATTTTATTTCATATTGCGGTAATTTATGTGATACTTTAAATTTTTCAATTTTTTTACTCATTTTTGTATTATCGATTTACCATTTTGAAATAAATTTCACTGTTAAATTTAATAACTAATAGATAAATTTGATTACCTAATTGTCTAACATATATTGAAATTTGTAGTTTATAATCAATATAAAACTATAAGGGTTAATTTCGCAAATCGTCCCCACCCTTTAGATTAAGAACGGGTTTCGTCCCTAACCTTTTTTAAGACACACTACAACCCCCAACCTTTCAAAAATGCACACAAATCGTCCCTATTGCTACTATTCCGCCAAATTTTTATAAAAAAGATAATTATACCCCTCATGAACATTTTAAATTTTTTTAAAAATGTTTAAAAATAATAAGAAACTAAAAAAATGCACCCCACCCCACGTTTCACTTGCCGCTGACAGTAGAATGATTCATTCCGAAGGCCAAAAAAGGGGGGTGAATCCCCCCACTTTCCCCCATTTCGCTGCCATTTCAGGCAGCAAAATGGGGGGATTCACCCTCCATTTCTGCAGGAAAAAATGGCTGCCATTTCTGGCAGCAAAATGGGGGGGTGATTCACCCCTCCCATTTCTGCCGGAAATGACAGCCATTTCCGGCAGCATTTTGCTGCCAGAAATGCAGCACAATGGTGGGGGGAATCCCCCCATTTTTGCCGAAAATGGCAGTCATTTGACTGCCATTTCCGGCAGCATTTTGCTGCCAAAAATGCAGCAAAATGGGGAGGGGAATCCCCCATTTCTGCCGGAATTGGCAGCCATTTGGCTGCCATTTTCGGCAGCATTTTGCTGCTAGAAGTGGCAGCAAAATGGTAGCAGCAAAATGGGATGAAATCCCCCCATTTTGCTACCATTTCTGGCATAAAAATGGGGGGATTCACCCCCCAATTTCTGCAAGAAATGGCAGCCATTTGGCTGCCATTTTTGGCAGCATTTTGCTTCCAGAAATACAGCAAAATGGGGGGTGAATCCCCCAATTTCTGCCTGAATTGGCAGCCATTTGGCTGCCATTTTCGGCAACGAAATGGGGGATTCACTCCCCCTTTTTGGCCGCTGGACTGGCGGCAAGGGAGACGTGGGTGGGTGGGTTTTTTTAGTTTTTTATTATTTTTAAATATTTTTAAAAAAAGTTTAAAATATTTATGGGGGTATAATTTGTGTGCATTCTTAAAAGGTTAGGGGCTGTGGTGTTTCTTAAAAAAGGTTGTGGACGAAACCGGTTCTTAACCTAAAAGTTGGGGACGATTTGCGAAATTAACCCAAATTATAATTGTAATTTTTCCTGGTATAAACGAATAATATTAATAATTACGACTATTTTATATATGACTACTTTTATATATTATAAATTTATATATAATCTTTATGCTATCTGACTTTATTGGTTTCAAATAAAAAATATTTTTACAGTACATGTAACCGCCCAACTAGCAATTATTTTGTACGATACCGTTTATCTAAATTAGTGCAAAACAATGATATTTATTTACTTTAACAATAACAATTGGGTTAAAAATTTTTATAAATTATAATTACCTTAAAATGACAAGAAAAAAATTACATTATTATTTCGTTGATATTAAAAATTAATTATTCTTTACTGGGTAATATAACCTTATGAAATTTCACCATACCAAAAAAAAAACCTTGTAAAATTTTATAATATTTATTTTTTAAAATAATTTGATATGTATTCCTCTCGTGTAATGCACATATGAGAATTTGTTTGTAAGTAATCATTCATGTAATAATAGTTTACAAAATAGAGTAAATTTACCATTTTATTCTTAAATTATTTTTTCTCAGTCATATAATACACATGGTAAGATTGTAAATTTACTCTCATTTTGTAAAAGAATGTCTGAATGATTACCTATTAATAGTATTTTTTTAAATAGATATATGCGAAAAACTACATTGATTATGCTAATGTAATGGCAGGAATTCGATTCGATTGGAGCCACTGTTAAAAATACTGCTATATAGTTTTATTTTGGGAATCAACCGAATCGAGAGCCTAACAAATTTGGTTATTACCTTAACTAATTTATTACAAGAAACTCATAGAATATGATTTCCGCCACATGTTTATATACTATAACATTTTCACCCTATATATAAGTAGTTAATATTGTTAACGGTTATTTCACATATCGTCTCTAATCTTTGAGGTTAGTATCAGTTGGGTTTCTAACTTTTTTTTGTCAATCTGCTGAATCCCTAACTTTTCATTAATTCGCACAAATGGTTAGGAGGAATTCACCTTCCCTTTTCTAACTATGAGAGAGCCCCCTCACTTTTACAGCCATTTCTTGGCATGTCACAAGAGGGTCTCCTCCCTTTGGCTACCATTTGGTAGCAAATTGCTTACATTTTCGACAGCAAAAAATGGGGGATTCACCCCCATTTGTTGCTGTCGATAGCCACTTTTGGCAGCCAACACAGGGGGATTCAACCCCTCTTTTTTTTTTAAAATTTTTATATTATTTTTATATATTTTAAATATTTTATTTTAATTTAAAAAAGATAGGGACATCATAGTAATTCGTTTGAAGAGCTAACTGAAAAAATGAAGGAAATTGTAAAAAATGACCATTTTTGAATTAATAAAATGTTGAGGACCCAATGAGTTTTAAAAATAAGTTAGGAACCTAGTTGATACTAACCTCATATGTCCGGGACAATATGTGAAATTAACCCTATTGTTAAATGGCTAATTTTCGAGCTAGGTCTACAAACTTTCAACTTCGTATCAATTTTGTTTCCATTCTTTTTTTTTTTTACATACTAGGCCTCCAACCTTTCATTTATTATCGTATTATATCGCCAACGTCATTTTTTGTCCCCAGCCTTTCAATTTCACCATTAACCCCTATCAGTATGATTATTATGTCCTTAATTTTTTATTTCCACTATATGTCCTCAACCTTTCAATTTTATACAATTTTGTCTCTTTATTTTTTTTGGCATATAAGACCTGTTATTTTTTATTTATTGTCGTGTTACGTCCCTACTAACACCTTCCATCATCAACCTTTCAATTGTTAATGCTAATTCCTATTAAAATCACTATTTTATCCTTAATTATTTAAATACAAATAGAGAATAATATAAAATAAGAACTTCACCCATCCTAACCCCTCTCACCCTAACGAAAACTACCAGAAATAGTAATAACAAAAAAAAAACTCAATCAGCACCAAACTTGATTGATACTAAAAAAAGTTGTCGATTTAAGAATCAATGCAACTGATCGGATCAGATTTTTCGATTCATCACAAATCAGGTAGCGAACACAGATCAAGGTAGACCCAAAAAAAAAAAACTCATTTTCAATTTACAAAAATAAAACCGATCCTTAATGTTCTAATTCTAATTTTTTGTCTAGTGTCTCTCTTTCTAATCATCACCTTAATCTGCTCTAATCTATTATGCACATCAATATAATTTCATTCGTCAATTGCATATTGTATTTATGGCACGACACATATCAAACCCGATTCACTCTAAATCTGCTCCGCTTTCTTTTGTAGCCACCAGAATATAGTGATGTTATTTCAGAACTTACCATAAAAGTGACGCTATTTCTAGTAGCAAAAAGGAGACGGAGGAGTTCATTCTTTCTCAAATTTTTTGAAGCCGCAAAATCTGTCTTGCGACCTACAATTAATGGAACATATCGGATTGAGACGGATAACTGATGGGGGCAAATTAGGGTGATAATCACAAATGTAGATAATAAATTAAATTAGAATTAAAGTATTAATGTTGTATTTGACTTTTGATAAATCAAATATCGATTTTTTGGGATAGATCTACCCTATCAATATCCGTGGTGTGATTTGTGGTAGATCAAAAAATCCAATCTGATTCATCATGCTGTTACTTAGATCGACAACTTTCTTCGACATAGATTTGATATCTATTGAGACCGTTATAGTTTAATTTTTTTATTATTCTTTATTTCTGACTGTTGTCATTGAGTTGATTTGGAGTGGGTTGACTTCTTATTTTATATTTTTTTATTTTTTATTTAAATAATTAATGATATAGTGATAATTTTAATAGATATTAACAGTAAAAATTAAAATGTTAGGTACTGAAAGTATTAATAGAGATATAACGTGATAAAAATGAAAGGTTGTGGGTCCTATGTACCAAAAAAGATGTAGACAAAATTGTATAAAAATTGAAAGATTAGAGACATAAAGAATTAAAGGGGTATAGGGGTTGATGATGAAAATTGAAAGGTTGGAGATAAAAGATGACTTTGAGGACGTAATACGATAACAAATGAAAGATTGAGTACCTAGTAGGCCCAAAAATAAGAATGTTGACAAAATTGATACGCAGTTGAAATGTTAGGGACTTAGAGTGAAAATTACCCTTGTTAAATTTCTCTTATGTTATAAACCATTCGCATTTTTCCTTTTACTTCTGACAACTATGGTACAATTCCATAACAATACGCAAAATGTTCAAATTATCTGAAGTTATTAAGTTGACATATATACGATGCCATACTTCTCTACCTCAAAGACTGAAAAGTATAATTGGAAACGTACTTCAATTTATGTCTTTATTACACTATTCTTTTTCTAAAGAATGAATGAATAATGAATACCTTGTCAAACATTATTACCTATACTCTATTTTATCCCGAGTCGAAAATTGGAACAATTCTTGTGGGTTTTAGTCATTTATTTATTGTAAGGGTAATATATATTCTCCAGTACAGGTATAAAAAAGTAGATATATTTCCATGTTTAAACTTATGCTCTTTAATCTCCTTAAAGATCCGTCTTTTCTCCAACATTGGCCCTCTTCATGATTGGATTTGTTGTTAAAATGGTATACTAGCTTATATATGGAGACAAAATATAAATACACACTGTGGAATGTCGATCAAAAAATCTTCCAAATGTCTCAACATTGATAGTGAAACTATCAAATCAAACAAATCTGTATTCACAAGAAAAAAAACAATAAAAAGGAATATCATAAATAAATAATAAAAATATGACTACAAGTAAGGGGTAAATATGTCATTTCAACATTTAAAATGGTTGTCCGCATCTGTTAAGCTTGGTAACGTTACAAACTGCCATCCTCCAAGAGAGTCTCGGGCACGCGAAACCCCAGGCCGTCCCGAGCTTCTTGCCACCTCCGCCAACCGCCCAAATCCACCGCGGAAGACGCCAATCTTCGCCTCTCATACCCCGCATTCTCTTTCTTCTATCGAATCCGGTCTATCAGGAGGAGGTTTGCACATTGCATGTTCGTACGCGATCGATAGAAGCTCTGTTTTTGCTTGTTTTGAAAGGAACATAGGTGAGTGTTCAAACGTTTTGGCCTCAAATTCACCATTTTCGCCTGTTTTGTTCAGTTTAAGGTTGAGGAGCTGAAAATCTCGATCAAAATCTTTTGATTTTATTGATTTTATTCCCCTGCAAAATCTGAATGCTAATAACCGTCTTCCTTTTATAGCTTTCCTGAATTTCTAAGAACGATTTACAGAAGGGCAACATCTTCAAGAAATAGAAGCTTGGTTTTGTTTTTAAATACATGTATGCTTTAACGTAGAATATTAAGCCCCAGCTGCAAATGAGTGTTATAGATGTTATGCCAGATAGATTCCATAGTCTGTTTTAGCTCGAGCATAACTTTGTAACTTGCATCAGAATGAAGTACTATATTTTTGCGTAACTACGTAGGACTAAGATATTTTAAGATATATTATGTTGTTCTTTGTTTTCCTAAGGCGTGCTGTTAATTGAGTTTATTTATGTTCCTCAGTTGTACTGATTAAGCAGGTTATACCATACTTACACGGAAGTTAAGCATTTTCTTTGTTATTCTAGCATTTTCTTTGTTATTCTAGCTTTTATATTGGAATGTGAAACTTGAAAATTAATTTATAGGCAATGACCACATTATTTTTCTATAAAGGAAAAAAAAGAAAAGAAAAAAGATTAATTTTCTGACCTATTTTTACTGAATAACAGGTTAAAGAATATGGCTAGTGTTCAAGATATCTCTGTTTCAGCTTCTATCAATCTCCTATCTGCATTGGCATTTCTTCTGGCCTTTGCATTTTTACGGCTTCAACCGTTCAATGATAGAGTATACTTTCCAAAATGGTATCTGAAGGGTATAAGAGCAAGCCCCAGAAGGTCTGGGCCTTTGGTGAAGAAATTTGTTAATTTGGATTTCAGAACCTACATAAGATTCTTGAATTGGATGCCTGCAGCATTAAGAATGCCAGAACCCGAGCTCACAGATCATGCAGGTCTCGATTCTGCAGCTTACATTAGGATTTACCTTCTTGGGTGAGTTCATAAGGTTCGAGCTTCTGCATGTGATGTATCAGAATGAAATAGTGATGTCATAGAATTGCCAGGAACTGTTATGCATGCTTGGTTGTGAGCGTTATATATTGCTATATAGTAAAAAGTATAAAGCAAAAAAAAAATATATATATATTGTAGTCTTTTTCATTTTACCAACAAATACACACTTAAAAGTTTGGAACTGCAAATTAGCGAAAAGTAGCTTTCTTGAGTTTTCTTAATACTTTAGACTGTGCTAATTGCAAAAATATAATGCAGGTTGAAAATCTTTGTTCCTATAGCTCTACTTGCCTTTGCAGTGTTGGTGCCTGTCAATTGGACTGGGGGAACATTAGATGACATCAAGGATTTGACATACAGTGATATTGATAAGCTTTCTATATCTAATATTGCTTCAGGATCAAAAAGGTGAGTACTGGAGTCATTGCTGCTATTCTCATTCGTAATCTTTTAGAGTGGGATAATGGTTTCTGCTCTTAACTTAAGGTAGTCTGTTGATAAATGTTCTCTTTGCCTTCATGATATATTAATGGGAAAACGTGCTTATTGATCCCTTTAGAATGGAGTGATGATTTCTGGTTTTTTTGTTAAAGTTGTTGCTCTACTTTGATTACGTGTTAATTAATGGGGTAAGAGCATTTCCAATAGCTTCTCTACTGTAAAAGAGCATATTCTTTATTTTAGAGAACATATTTAAATTTAAAGAGTAAAAAAAATTGGCCCTTCTTCAACAAACTCTTTAATATATTTTTATATATTAATAGCCAATAGAATCAATTGCGCTTTTGTCAAACCAAGAAATAATCATTGAGATCGGAAGAGCCATTAAAGTATAGATAGTGGATTTGACTCTCCAAATTTGGAGAGCCAAACCCCATTCTCTATTTTGCAAAGTTAATTTAAAGAGTCTCTTGGACCTTGTTTTTAAGCATTTGCTCTCTAAAAGGGAGAGTATTTTGTGTTTAAAAAGTTTCTTGGAGATGCTCTAACAAGCTTATGAAAGATGACTCATGGGCAAAATCTCATATTGCATTCTGTATCCATAGCTTCCTGCAAAGTGAACATGCTGAATGGTTGATACTCCGACCATCTTTTTTCACTGTCAACAATACCTCTTACTGGTAACGTGCCTTATTTATGAAGTGCATTTCAATCTTCATTGAGAATCAAGCCACTGAAAAAATTTGAACTGTTGTGGTGGTCAGATGGTAAATGATCGGCAGTTTCCTTGTGAATAGAGGATTTAATATTGTTGAATATGATTTAAATAAACAATCAAACTTTTAGCCTTGTTATAATTGCATTAAAGCAGGCCACAGACATGAGTTTAAGTCTCACTGCCAGCTGTTTATAGAAATTTTGAATGAGTTTGCAAGAGTTAACCAAAGTAAGCCCCGCATGCATGTGAAGGGGTATTACAAAGATAATTTAACAAAATTCTGTTCCCTTCTCTAACAGCTTCTGTTTGGTTCAACATGAAATTATTGAATGCAGCTGCTGGTGTAGCTTGACCATGTAGCATATGGTGGCATGCATGGGTTTAAGGTTTAACATGCAATCAAAATTATTTAGTTCTTATCTTCTTCCAGGTTTTGGGCGCATATAGTAATGGCATATGTGTTCACATTTTGGACATTCTACATCCTTTACAAGGAGTATCGGATCATTTGTGCTAAGAGGTTGCATTTTCTAGCTTCTGCAACCCGCAGGCCAGATCAATTTACTGTAAGTGGAAAATTTTATTGGTTACATGTCTGTTCAATGCTAGATCCACTTGTTCATTTCATTAAGGGCTGCTCTATGAAGATTTACCTACCATTGCACTTTTAACCACTTTTTTCAAAAATTCCAATTAATTTTACAGGTTCTAGTGAGAAATGTCCCTCCAGATCCTGATGAATCAGTTAGTGAGCACGTTGAACATTTCTTTTGCGTAAATCATCCCGATCATTATCTTACACATCAGGTGTGCAATTTAGCTCCATTTAAGATATTTCATAAACAATGAGTCTACGACATATTTGTCTTCAAAAGAAAGATAAAAGTGAGAGTTATCCTTTGAGCTGATACTGAGAGTTCATCTTGAGAAATTAAAAATATTTTTTTCCATGGTACCAGTATAAAACCAAGGGAATGATAATTCTAGTCCACCTGCTCATTCTTATAGATATAGCTCTTTTGGAAATTGATTGATTAAAGGAAAAATAATTCGTATGCAACTGATTGTGAAGAATAAATAAAAAATTATATAGACACTTCTGGAGAGCATATCTATCAGCTCTTCCGATCTCCAGAGGCTTTTTTTGGGGGGCTCAAAGCAGCCTAGTAGATTAAATTTATAGGTTTGTCTTCAGTTTTTCAAGTTTTTAATCACATATAGTTTCTCAACAACTGTATGGTAGATTGTATACAATGCGAACAAGCTTGCAAATTTGGTGGAACAGAAGAAGAGTTTGCAGAATTGGTATACTTACTACCAAACACGATATGAGAGAAACCCAAAAAAGAGACCATTAACAAAGGTAATTCTCCAACTGTAATGTTGATCTATCTATAAATTAGTCTCATAAATATTGGCACCATTTCACTCGTGAACCAATAATCTCATATTCGGAAGTGTATAGACAGGCTTCTGGGGTCTTTGGGGAGAAACCGTAGATGCCATTGATTACTATGCGGCAGAAATTGAGAAGATAAGTGAAGAGGTAAACCACCTAAGATGTATTTTCTTACTACTACATCAGAGTATATTGGATAACATTGAAGAGTGTTATTTGTTTATGTAGCAAATGTTTTCCTAGTAGGACATGACTCTTTATGGTTTCTGATGGTATTTTTATCAGTGCCTATTTGCAATCTGACTGAGCGTGGTATATGTTGCATATGGCATCTTCAGAAATGCATACAAGAAGATACATTAGACAAGAAGATACATTAGAGGACATCAACCTTTAAGAAGTCCAGTGACAACCTGGTAACTTAACAAGTCAAAAGATAAAAGGTTACAAAGATTTTTGGTCTTTTAAGCATATCATTGAAATAGTTCTCACTTTTGAAGGCATAATTTACATTTGCCATATCTCTAATGGTTTACGCTTTTATGTCACTTTGTTCCAGCATGGAATGAGCATAGGCAAAGATCATGAGGTCAAGTCTTGCAGTCTACCATTCATAAAATATGCAAATGCCAGACTTCGATAGGAAAAATTGAACGATCTATATGATCTCCTCTAAGAGCTTAAACTTTTGGAGCAAGTGGTTAACACTCACCAAATGAAAACGCAAACTTGAATAGTTCTCCCATTTAGATTTTGGATCACGAGGCAGAACAACTTTTAAAAGTAGAACAAAATGATATGCCATTTGCGGTAGGAGATCGAAAACTAATAACAAGAACCTCCAGTGCAGCTTTTTTCATATAATTTTGAAGGAAATGCTGTTATAGGGGAATGCAAAGTACAAAATATGACAAAATTAGCTGGTCTAATCTGAAACACATATAATTCATTCCTACTTTCCATCATCCATGTATTTACTCCATAACTATATCTAAGTTCAGCTGCATTTCTTCGCTTAGAAATATTTATCATTAACTCTTTTTTAGTTAAAGATGGTAAGTATGAGAACAGCTAGGCCTTATTTGTAATGATACAGCTAGGTATTGCACCCGACATTGCAATACTGATTTTAAGTTTTCCACTTTTCCTAATCTAATAATGAAAAGATTTCTCCCAAAAGAGTCATTTTGGCATGGTAAGTTCTCAGGGGTTCCTAATTGCTTACCCAAAATTGTCCTGGATTACGTCATTGGCAGCAAAATATTCCTGTGCCTATGTCTAGTAAAAGTTCGTCTTAAGGATACGTCATTTCAAATCAATGTGTTATTACCTTAATGATATACTTTATTTCTTTAATTATTTGTATTTGTTGCTTTATCATTACTGTTATTTGCTGTACAGGAAGTTGCAGAAAGGGAAAAGGTCATGAGTGACCCCAGGTCCATTATGCCTGCAGCATTTGTCTCCTTTAGATCCAGATGGGGAGCTGCTGTTTGTGCTCAAACTCAACAATCAAGCAATCCTACTCTTTGGCTGATCGGAAATGGGCTCCTGAACCGCGTGATGTATATTGGGACAATCTTGCAATACCATTTGTTGAACTCAATGTCCGAAGATTGTTAATGGCAGTTGCCCTATTCTTTCTCACATTCTTCTTCATGATACCGATTGCATTCGTGCAGTCCTTAGCAAGCATTGATGGCATTGAGAAAGTTTTTCCATTCCTGAAGCCACTAATGGAGGCGTATGCTAACTTTGCTGAAGCTATTTCTTTTGTTGTATATGTGGATATAATGTTCTGAAATGCTCAAAATATTCTGCCTCAGGAAAGCTATCAGGTCTGTCATTCAAGGTTTTCTTCCTGGCATTGCACTAAAGATATTTCTGATTCTTCTCCCAACTATTCTGATGACAATGTCCAAGATAGAAGGTTTTACATCGTTCTCGTATCTGGACAGAAGGACGGCTTCAAAGTATCATTTATTCTTACTTGTCAATGTCTTTTTGGGAAGCATTGTCACAGGAGCAGCATTCCAGCAGCTTGATAAATTTGTTAATCAGCCCCCATCAGAGTAGGTTATTTTTTGCATCTTGTAGGCTAAGTAACAATTGTTAATTGCTTATAGTTGATAGTTAACCTCTAACTTTATAGTTACAGTCTGGGCTTGTTGATTTACTTTTCAGTGTCAATTTGACTTCTTTAACATCAAATAGAAATGCTTCATGGCTCTTTTTGGTTCAGATAAAACTGTTTGTTTAACTCAACGCTAAGCATATGACCCCAAATATGCTAAAAAAACTCGAACCCGTAATATGCTAAAAAGTCAAACAGACTAACTGGATAACTGGACTCCTTTTAGGAGTGTTACCCATCAATTTATGACACAGCAATTCTTTTGGGTTCATATAGAATCTTTCATTATGTGGAGGTTTTAATTTTTCTGGGAATGCTTTTTCCGCCCATTAGTTTTTATGGTTCCTAAGCATGTGCACAAGAATCTTCATTCCTTTCCAGTCCTTGTTCCCCTATCAAAGTGCATTTCCTATTACATCTATGTTAATTTTCTAATTTATTATTTAATGAATGACTATATTAGTATACAATAAAGATTAGCTACCCAAAAATGAGTATGAATTTTTAGTAATGTTACTGGCAGAGTTGCAAGAGTCCTGGGATTTGGATGCAATCGAGGAAAGAATTTGGAAACACTCAGCAGTTGTAGAATATCAGCATTGATGTGATTAATATCATTGGATTCTTAAATTTTCATGAATGATTATAGGCAACCTAGTGCAAACTTAATATCTTGTTTATAAACTTGATTCCCATTGTCGAGGAAGCACAAAGATTTGAGCTTTTATTGGTACAAATTCTTGGGGATCCCTGGAAGGGTGTAGTTCTTGATATTTCATGTCCTGTAAAAAATATATGGACGCTGATTTATTTCATCTACACGTACATTTTGCTCTCTTTCTAATGCAACTTTTATTGTGAGAAGAGCCATCAAACCACATCTCCAAAGTGACAATTATATTCTTTACATTCTGCTATCTTTCAGGATTCCTAAAACCTTGGGTGTTGCCATTCCTATGAAAGCCACTTTCTTTATTACTTACATTATGGTCGACGGTTGGGCTGGTGTTGCAGCAGAGGTCCTTAGATTGGTTCCATTAATCATGTTCCACCTCAAGAATACATTCTTGGTAAAGACAGAACAGGATAGGGAGCAGGCAATGGATCCCGGTTCTTTAAACTTTTACATCTCAGAACCGCGTATACAACTATATTTCCTACTGGGGTTTGTGTACGCGCCAGTCACACCTATTATTTTGCCTTTCATAATCATCTTCTTTGCCTTTGCGTTTATGGTTTTCCGCCATCAGGTACCGTAAATTAGAAGGATGTCCATATTTTTTTGTGTTAGGCCATTCTCATGCATCTCTCCCCGGATTTATTTATCCTTACGTAACTATAGGAGTTATGATTGGATATAAAAGCATGAAATATGATTGTATATAAGAGCATGAAACCTTTTCCTATTAATACTTGTTTCGGGAAAATCAATGAGCACTGTCTGTTTTTCTTTTCAATAGTCATCGTAATCCGATTTGAACTTGGTTATTATGACTAGATCATCAATGTGTATGACCAAAAGTACGAAAGTGGAGCAACCTTTTGGCCTGATGTGCAGCGACGCATACTGATTGGTTTAGTAATATCACAAATTCTACTGATGGGATTATTAAGCACCATGGATGCTCCCAAAGCAACTCCATTGATCCTTGCACTGCCTGTCATGACCATCTGCTTTCATCTATTTTGCAAGGGGCGCTTTGAGTCTGCATTTGTAAATTTCCACTGCAGGTTAGTGTGCCATTTATTACTTGTTTGCTCTTTTCATTTCATATATATTGGCATTTAAAGTATAAACTATGAGTTAGTACACATGCCTACGGTAGTCGTCCTTAAGGGTTTAAGTCCTGAACCCCAGCTATGAGAGCAAATATTAAGCAATTTTGCACAATTGAACACACAGATCTGTAGTGATTCATTTACTCATTTCTCAATGTTAGTGCCTACGGTGACTTAATAGATGTATAGAATAAATACCTGAATCTGAATTTCTTATAAAGATTGTATAAAGAAGAGTATTATCATGTGATAATTTCCATTAGTCTATTGAACTGGTGGCCTGTATGATACTGCAGCAAAATCACATAACCTTTAAAGAATCCTACAACATGAAGATTATACTCAGTAAATTCTTTTCGTTCTGGTGCCAAAAACAGGATGCAATGGTGAGAGACACGTTGGAGAGGGCAACGGAGCCAAATCTTAACTTGAGAGCGTACCTCCAGGATGCTTACATACATCCCGTGTTCAAAGGCTTTGAGTTTGAGAGGCCATCAATATTCGATGAGGAGGAGAATAATCCACTTGTTTCTACCACGAGAACTTCCCGGAAAGGTAGCAAAACAGGGTCAGTTGCCTCTCCTGATGTAGGGGTTTGAAGAGCTCAGAAATTCTTTCTTCTTTAGTGGGGGTACTCCGCAGCAACGCTCTTTTGTAATCAGAATATCAACTTTTGGGAAGTACCATTTGTTCATATCTACCTATAGATGCCCAAAATATGCACAAGATCAGGAACTCATGATTTATGTGTAAACCTCAGAATCTCAAACTACACTGATGTAAACACCTTTGGACTTTCTGAATCTATCGTCCAATGCGAGAAAGAAATGTCTTGATCAACTTTGCTTGCAGCAGTTTGTAGTTTCTAGAATTTACTCCCATAAAGCATATACTTGAATGTAACTAGTTTGATCAATTTCTAGTTGACATAGAATTTGAAAACGGACAGGGATGTTTATTAGGCTCCTTATCCTATAGTTCTATTCTGTTGCAGCATATCTTGACTGGTAACCCGTGGACCAGCAGCCTAGCAACAATTCATGACATGAGAAGCAGCCACCTTGATTGTTTTCTAAACCAAGAAATAACCTGCACATATTGTTAACCTCCCCTCGGAATTTATTTTCCAAGAGAATACATCACTGTCAGAGGAGCTACCAGGAGATGAGTGCCTAGAAACTGCCGGGGAGTCAACGTCTGTATTTTTATTATTAATTAATTAATAGAGGAAACTATGGAAGACTGCTACATCAAGTAATGTATGAAATTCTGAGGATAGCATGTGTGTGACAATTCACAAAAATCCAAGTTTGCAGACTGCAGCGGAACAATACAGAAATTTTATTCACGATTTGAAAATTATATCTGAGCCTTTGGAAGATATAAAAAGGTGCTACACTAGCATTCCAAATTAATTGCCAAGTCTAACAGAGCTTCTACTTGGTGAATGGCTCTCTGCTTTTCCTGTTGTTTTAGCATACTAGCCACAGATTCAGGGTCAAGACCTTGCATATGTTGTGCTTCATTTTGTTTTGACCGAACCTCTTGCAACAATGCATTGACTTCCCGCACAAACTCGGCCCGCAACAGCACATCGTCATCCTCAAGGACTGGTCTCATTGGCCCTTGGTGCTAAAAGATGAGAAACATAAGTCAGTCACTCACGGGATCGGAAGACAAGATATACACTTGACTTAAGCTTTAATGGTTAGAAAATAAATGGTACCATTATCGTCTTTCCCAAAAAAAGACTTAAGGAAAGAGGACACTAAAAGGACATCTGGGGGACAGTAATATTCCTAAAACGGTATGTTGATCGAAATGGCAACTACAAGTAGGTTGGCCAACAAAACAACGATGTTAAATTTCCTATAATTCAATAAATATTAGCATCCATGTATGAGATTGTACCTTATCAATGTCAAATCCAGCTGGCACAAGAATGGTAAATGGATCTTCTCGTGGAAAAGTATCGATCATGTGCTTCTTGCACGCTTTGAGCCATCCATCATCGTCGAATCCATCATGCATAGTCAGCAGATCATTTAGCAATCTCATTGCTGGAGTGGCCTCCCTTTTCAATATCTCTGTCTGCGTTACAAAAATGATTTGCATATTATATTAAGATGATGATGATGATGATGATGATGATGATGATGATAATAATAAAGCCCAGTCGGCACAGGATCAAACTGAAGGGCTATCGATGCTGAGATTTGAGAAGGCAGAATCTGTCCAGCAACTATGATGAGTTTGTTTCGTGGCATGTGAATGTAGTTATATACTCAAAACCAAAAAAGTAACAAACTTAAAAATATTTCCGTTGGCTCCAACTGGAAGTCATATTGGAGTTTCAGGCCTGTTAGAAGACGCCTTCGCTTTCTAAAGTTGAACCTATTCTTCTTTTCAGAATGTGCGTTTACTTTTATTTTCAGAGTTAACGACACAGTAGATAGTAGAGGCTCAAATTTCTCTTTGAAATTACAAATGCTTCGGAGCTCACATCCTTTATTGGACTAAATACAACTAAGTGTGCAGATCGGAATGAAGCTAAAACTAATCGAATCAATCAGAGTAATGAATTGAAGCATCTCAAACAAACAATTAAGGAAAATAAACATATGAAACACTCCACAGGTACATCGGTGTATACCTCTACACGCCTGTAAAGGAGATCAAGACTTCTAATTGCATCCTTTTCATCCTGAAAAAGAGGTGCAACATTAAATTAAAAGTTAAAACTGTCATATACAAAATGAAAGCCAGATAAAGTTATTATTTACGAATGAATCATAACTCATCCTATACAATATGTGAACAGGCACGCACAGTAAAACTATGTAATCACTGAAAGCATATGATCAAACCAATTCATTGACATCATGACTAGAACAGGTGATAATCACCAAAGCAGGAAGATGATCTGAATATTATTGATTGTAAAAAAGTAACATCAATGATGTAAATAGAAGAAATTTGCAATTCTAACTATTTTTTGAAAATGAAAAAAGGGTAACATTTTTGTTCTCAAACAATGTTATTGTTATAGTTGTACATCATGGAGCTTTCCCAACTGAACAGCGTTTGAAGTTAAACCTCTAAATGCATGATGCAATTTGAATGTACAAGATGATATAAATCCAAAGCTTAACCCCTTGATTCGTGTAAAACTAACAAAGAAGCTATAATACTTCACGAAAACCAACTGAACTTCATGATTATAGTTTGATCTCTAAACACTGAAATTAAGCCAGTATCTTCATGATGCAATTAAATTCACAAAACAAAGTAACTTCATGGTTATATGCACCTTACATAGTAACCACAAGACAGTTCATGAAACAACTGTAGCATGTTAACTTACATCTCGACGAGCAAGATCAAGGCGAGATCCATATGATCAATAGAACAAGTTCATTGAGTTCACCTTTCTCAGCAGCTTCCTCAATTTTCTGCAGTCAAGATAGGTAAACAACATTTAGAATGGGAATCAATTCATAAAGTAATTAACAATATCCTTGTCATTTATGCAGTGAAGAAGACTCTCACTATTAAGATAGAAATGAATTAGCAACGGGTTATACAGCGTACACCCCTACCCATGTCATTCCAAGGTCATGCACTTGAGAGTTCCAATTCAAAACAAACGGGCACAGGATGTCAGATGAAACACTAGAAGTGCAGAAAGAGTAAACTTTATGCCAACAAGCCAAACAACATAATGACAAAAAAATTACAATCAAACAAGTACTTATGATGCCATCTTCTATTATACATTTGTTAATAGCCATTGGTAGGGTAATTGTTTACTAAGAATTGCTTTTACAATTTTTGCCTTATTAATTATTAGTTCATCTCACTTCCTTTTCTTATTAAAGCAAAAAATTTCCGACTACAAAAACACAAGTTTCCAATTTCTCCCTCAAAAAATAAAAAAATAAAAAAATAAAAAATAAGACTCTGGATAACCAAGTCTAATGCCATATAGAATCAGAATTACCTCCTCTACTTCTTCAGCTGATCTAATAAAACTCGAAACCAATCTCTTTGCCTTCCGAAGCTCTTCTTCTGGATAATCTTTCAACCGCAACCCAATTTCCCGATACTCATCAACCTTTCTTTCCTCTTCTTCATCCTCCTCTTGCCTCCTCCTATGCAATTCCTTTGTTTTCTCCCTCTGCCTGGCTTGCCATTCCTACCCAGACACAAAGGTCAGCAATAGCTCCAGAGCAGTTTAAGGGCAGATTTTTTTTTACTTTTGACTTCCGTACTCTAGATCAGAAATTTCTTTTAAGAAATAACAAAATTAAGAAGCTATATTAAACCAAATATTTAGATAAGCTCAGTGCACCAAACCTATCAAAGAAAGTTGATAACACCTAATAAAAAGCAGAAGGATTGTATAAAAAGGGGAAAAAAGGTAAAATAACAAGGAATAGCAACAAATGAGACGGTAAAGTAAGGAATGACATTAACATAGATACATACATCATCATAATATTCTTTTGGTAACCCATACAAATCTTGCTCTTCCATCTTCTTGCTTCTACGCAAAGCTGCTAAATAACGCCACAAATTAAAAAAGAAACTTCCCCTCTCTTCTTTAATATATATATATATATAGATAGATAGAAAAGCCAATCAGAAAAATGAAAGTAAATAAATAACTAAATAACATGGATACAATAGATTATACAGTATTACAGGCCAACCTGCGGCTACTGGAGTATTGGTCTTCAACGGAGATACGTTTGGATAAGTTGCCAAATTTCTTGATAAGACTGAAGAAGTGGATGGTGATGACTGTGACAGGAAAGGGGTCCATGTTACCTGCAATATTTTTGCCTCCATTTCTTTCTTGGGGTTCAACGGTGTAGCATCTTAAATTCTTAGTTCTTAAACCCCAAATGCTATGATAGCTTATATTTGTTAAACTTTAGCAGACTTCAACAGCAACAAAAGGATGAAGATGATACGTGAGGTTAATTGTATCAGAGGGCATCAAACTTTCACTCGACTTGCAAACATATCACTGAACTTTAGTTGCTTGTGAATTTATCAACTGAACTTTAATTTAACAGTAATTAGGTCACTTAACTTCAATTACCAACAATCGTATCACTAAACTTTCGTCTAGTTGCAATAGAGTCACTTCATTAACAGAAAATTATTACTTTATCATAGAATTAAAATTCAAAAAATCAAGAAACGTAATAACCTAAACGATACATCTCATTAGAGTGGGAAAATTGAGGAAAAACATGATGATTTACAAAAATCTCAGCATCAACATATATCTTGTCATAATAATTTTAAATAATTTTCGACTAGTTATCATGTTAACACGCGAACATTAAATAATAAGCCAGTAATATATGTCATCAATTTCTGTTAAATAATCTAGTGTCATATTTTATTGAGAGACATAGTTATAATCAAATTAAAGTTCAATGATTAAATTAACACTAATCAAAGCTCAATGAACTAGTTGTTGTTAAATTAAAGTTTAATGATCTAATTACATAAAAATTGAGTGATCTAATTATTGGAAATAAAAATTCTGTGATCTAATTACAGTTAGAGTAAAAGTCCTTCCGATCTATACAAATTTTTTCTCCCTGGTTACTGTTCCCAGTAACAGTATCTTTACAAAATTACCCATGCTTTTTTTGAGAAAATTTCGTATTTTACCTCTAATACTATTTTTTAACCTTAGATTATAGATGTAATAACTGGTATATTGGATTATCTTGACACTACCGTTGTTTATTCTCTTCCCCTTCATTGCGTGTTTTTTGTGTGTGTGTGTGTGTGTGTATGCGTCTGGTCCCTTTTGTTTTGGACCCAATTTGGAGTTCTTCATGGCATATTTTGGTTCGGTTCAATTGGATTAGGTTCGACTGGTTCTGTTTTTATGGATTTGATGCTAATTTTTTTATCACATATGAATTTATTATTCATAGTTCTTGAATTAAGCTCATTAATTTCCGATTTTCATTATGAATTCAGAATTTCTTATGATACAGAACGTGTGCTTTCATGCTATGTATTCAAGTTTCTTTTCTGCCCCCAGCTTGTCAACTAAGCATCTTGTATCTTGCTTGAGGATTGTGTAGAGCAATACCATCATGTTATGTTTTGCCTCTATCTCTCTGTGCTTTTTGTCATGCTTTTTTTTTATGGTGAGAAATAAGGATTATTGTGTTTTGGTGATTAAAAATTGGAAGTTTGTAAAATGATAAAATCCATATTGAAACAATTTTTTGAGAAGAATCTGACAGTGCAAGAAAAATCAACTTTGTTCTGTGTTTTCTTTAATTGGGATGTGTGAGGTTTTGAGAAACTGCCTGGCCACACTCCACCTATTTTGAGTCAGATTAGATCATATGCATTGACGTTAAAGAAGTTTTTTTTCTCTTGAAAATTTTTGGTTCCAGGAGACTCATTTAATGAATCACAGCTTTACTTCTGCATTAGAGTGTCATTTTTAACAGCAATGAGTGACGTGCTTGTAGCTGATTCCAAATTTATTGGGATTATTGTGTCATGAATCTTGAGGTAGTATATTTTTTCTGTAGATTAAGCCCTTGAAATATGCTAATGAGATGCTGGGGTTCGATAGATTTTAAATATGGTTAAAAGATTTAAGTCATTCTTCTCTATCGATTTCTGGAGAATCTGTTGAAGTATCCTAAATTTTGTACAACATGAAACTCTTCTTTAAGCATGTCCATTTAATTACATGATGTTGAATGACGGCAGTGCCTTTCTATTAAAATGTCCTATGGTCTAAGTTCATAAGATTGTGTAGATTTCAGCTAAGATGATGAACATTTGTGTTGATTCAAATGAAAGATTATAATCAATGTTTTAATAAGGTTTGTATTCCATTAAGCCATCTGTTCTACAATTCTGATTTTGTTTTTTCTAGAATGCGAGACGATATTCTTACGAAGTGCTAATCTGTTTAGTCCTTTAGCAGAGTTGAACTTAAGAAATCTTTAATATGATACTGTCATTTTTTTGGACTGAAATAGCAGGTAATTTCAATATACTAATTGGCTAATTTGTATAAGTATTTATTTTAATAAATATGCCTGTTATGAGCACCCACAATATTGGAATATCGAAACTGGTTGCATGTGCATATATAATTAACTTCTACCCATAAAAAGTGAAGGTAATATAATTAACTTCTACGCAGATATTTAATTCTAATGCTTTTCCATCTCTTTAGTTGCCAGATACTCTTGTAATTAGATGGATTAAAGCTCTATTGCTTTGGGCATTTGTATATTGGAATTTAGTTTTTCATTTGGAAAAAATATATTGGTTCCAATTGTATGATGTGAGTTTTTCTAATTTGATGACTCAAATTCTTATTTTCGAGGAAAGAGTTTTGTTATCAACTTATTGTTATAACAACTGTCTCTTCCGTTCCCTATTTTCCCGTGCTTCATTGAGTTTATGTTTGTTCTTTGTTTAGAGTAGAAGGGGGTAGGTAGATTATATATAACATGAAAGATTAGAAAAGAATTGTATTAATTTTTGCTTTTATTGTCTATATGCAGGAATAATTTTCCATAAAAAAGAACACATGGCCTCTCAAGAAAATCTTATTCAAGAGATTCAGCCTGGTTGGAGAGGCTGGACAGTAAAGGTTATTGTGGCAGAAAAAAGTATTATTCCAAAAGATCTATTAAACAGAAAAAAATTGCAGACTCTCTTGCTAATGGACACGTAGGTAAGAATTCTCATTTTACCATATGTATTATACTTTAGTATTATGAAATATATTGGTCTTTATTGGCGCCTGCTTTTCTTTTACATTTTTTAATAGTAATGATATTTCTGAATAGCATTAACCAATAAGATCATATGTAGTTTGAGAAGTTCAAGAAGGAAATATTGAATTTTGTAGCCAATACTATTTTATTGCAAGAAGTTAAAGTAGAAAGTCCATTGCAGCTCATTTTTATACAGTGAGTTCTAGGAGTCCATTGGTGCCTCTATTGAATATGCCTTTAGTGCAAAGATTATAAGGAGAAGAGTAGAATGTGAATCAAACACCTTTTCAATTCATCATTGTTCTGTGACTTTTTGAGAACTAGAGGAAACAAGATAGACGGATTAGAATCAAATCATTCTTCTGCAGTTGTTTGCCTCCTCTTTTGTACATTTGAACCACAGCCACGATGTTAATCCCTTGTTCGGTAAGGTGGAGTACAGAACATATATTGTGTGTATTCTATGTAGCTCTTAGCGTTGTTTATGATGTTTTAGAACAGATTTGATTTTAGCTAGGGGCCGTTTCTTATTGGAGTATTGTTTTGATAATGATAAATGGTGGGATTATTGCAGTTTCTTTCATCTAGGCTTCTCGTACTTCTCCCCCTTTATTTCTAGCCTAACCAGCTAGGTAAATATACCGAGCAATTCTCCATGTGACGAATAACAGATTTTGATGAGGAGTCACCTGAAAAGGCACGGTTTTATCCAATTACTCTTATGTTATGCGAAAGTTGATCAATTGCAATTTTTATGCACCTTTAAATATCCCTTCAAAAGATTGACAGAATGTTAATGTTAACGCTACTATATGGTTAGCACTCTAGCAGATGTATTATGTTTTACTATTATCACAAACGGATTTTTTTAGTTATTATTTATTTATTTTCCTTTTTTTAGATCGGATTCACACATTAAACATTCATCATTCCCTTATATTCATTACTGATCTGCACAATGTAATAATTGAGGAATGTTCTTGTGAATGTTTTGACACTTCCATGTTTATTTCAGTTCATGATCAAATTTTGGATTCTTCAAAACCAAATTCGTCAGGTAATATTGAAGTTACACTCTGGCTGCAACTGACAATAAACATATTCGAGCTGCTTTGTGTTCTTGTACGCAAGAATCTTACCACTAAACACTTCTCGCTTCTTGTCATTATGTGTTGTATATTAGTATTACAATTCACGTCAAGAAGTGATTTATAAATATTAACTATAATTACAGTTATCTTACAAATACAATTAATATTCCTTCTTTTTTAATTTTAAATCTATGAAAAGAAAAAACGACGGGTTTCATTCATAGCGAATGCTCGCACTAGTGTGTGTATGTGTGTGTATATATATATATATATATTTATTTATTTATTTATTTATTTATTTATTTATTTATTTATTTATTTATTTATTTATTTATTTATACACACGCGATATGAACTTCTTTTCTTTTCATTTTTGAAATTGGGCTGGTGAGGAAATATTTAGATGGGCTAGATCCTTTGGGCCTAACAAATAGGCAGTAAATCAAATGTAGGGTTCTTCACCTAAAAACCCCCTTTTTTGGTATTTTCAAAAGTACCTCTAAACTGAAAGTAATTACAAATATATCATTTTCTATTTCAAAAATGCACTAACCAAAGTTTAATTAAAAATCAATTCTTTATTAATTTTAATTTTATTAAGTATTAATAATTATTATGAATAATAATTATTATTATAATTAGTCATCACCCTTCTCACCCTTGCCACCACCACTTTCAACCACCACCGGAAACTACGACCATCGGCAACCCTCATGGCGGCGGCAGCCTCCATGACTAAATAAAAAAAAAAAGAAAAAATAACATTTAAAAAATATTGTTACCAAAAATCAAGGGAAAATTTAACCTTAACAATATTTTTCTTATGTGAAAATCATGTTAACTATCGAAGTGTAATGTTACCACCGAGAAAATACCATGGTAACAAAGTTAAAAAAAAAAATTAACAACGTTGTGTTACTACAGGTGCAATGTTACCACAAGGAAAATGCCATGGTAGCTAAAGTAACAAAATAATAATAATAAAGGAAAAAAGATAGAAATGTCAGTTTTATCGAGGAAACAAATCTTCATGGTAACAGCAGTAACCATGATAACAATTTCAAAAGTGTACAACAACAAAAAAATTTATAAAATAATGGTAACAATTCTCAAAAAAAGGTAAAGCTCTTATAATGACAAAAAACACCATGTGTGAATAACGGAGCAGGTTCGAAGCTTTGAATCAAGAATAAAGGGATTTCAATCGGTTGTGAAACTTCAAAAAAATATATAAAATAAAATAAAAATAAAAAAGGCAAAAAAGCATATTCGCCCCGGTCTGAAAATCCAAAAAAAAATAATAATAAAAAAAATTGGAAGATGGAGATTCAACCGCCAAAAACATTCCCGCGGCAACCTCAAACGATCAAGCCCTCCGCAGCAGCGACTACTGCTTTTCGCAGTAGTGGGAGACGCCCAGGGGGTGTGGCGCGGCTACTTGTTGGATGGTGGGGCTAGGCGGCGGGTGGTAGTGGTGGGGCACAGTAGGTGGTGTGGCGGGGAGGCAACGGTGGTTGTAGTATGGGATTGTCGGTTGCGGCGACGGGGTTTGTGGGGAGCGCTGCAGTGGTGGGGCTCTGTGGCAGCGGCGGCGGCCGGGGTGGAGGTGGGTTGTGGTCTTTGACTTTGATATAGGGTTTTACCTATATGTATGTATGTATGCATGCATATATATATATATATTTGCATACCCACATATATATAATCTGGGGTATAAATAAATAAATCAATATTAAAATTAATTAATGATTTATTAAAATAGTAAAATGGTAAAATAAAATAAAATGATTAGTGGTATAAAAGTAATACAAAGAGGTATAAAAGCAAATAGTTTGATATGATGGTATAAAAATGTTAGGACTAAAAAAAGAGGGGTCGAATGTTTAATTCTCTCAAATGTATTGCCTAATTTCCCTTCCTCTGTTATAAACGCCTCCTCATTCCCAAATATATAAGAAAATATCAATCAATCTAGTGTAGATGAATAATATTACTTTTAAATTTGGTAGGAAAAATCATGGATAAATTTCGTTAATGCTATTTATTGACGTGTCTTTATGTAACGACGTCAACACGATAACTTTGTCTTCTTTGAATTGACGCTCTTGTGAGTAATCCCCTCAAAATTTTGTAAACTCCATTAAGAGAATCGCGTCGCACAAGGATCGATCCCTAAAAGTCGTGTTGATATCGTCATAAAAAGACACATCAACACTATTGAATGTTGATTGTAGTTATATTATGTTACAAAGTATGACGTAAATAGCTATTCAAAAAAAAAAAAAAGAGAGAGAGAGAGACGTAAATAGCTACGAAAAGAGTTGGCAAAAACATTTTGAAATAAAATGCACGACTTGAAGCCAAAACAGAACCATAAGTTAATCCAATCACGGGAGGATCATATATGTACAGTAAAGTATAGATGGTTGTTACCGTACATCATTACTGAACTTCCACTGTACATTGACTATTATATCCGTGTCTCTCTACATTGACAAATCGTCGTAAATAAACTAAAATTTCTGAGCAATTTTACCTAAAAAAATTCATAACTCAGTTTCTATAATCATTTCTGCAGCTGCACCCATTGCATTGATACCACTAATTCCAAGGAGCGCCAGTGCAAGTTCGTCCTCATTCCAATGTTTTAATCCTCTGCTCACTCTTTTTAAAACTTGTAAATCCACCTCCAGCATCCACTTCGGCGTGCATCCCACCATCAAGCTCACAAAACCTGTGACATATGCCCTCCAAGTAGCGCTGTTACATCCAAGTGTTATTTTTCCATCTAGGGCACTTGCTAAGAATTCAAAGTGCTTCCCTAGAACCTTAGGCCGACGCTTAGATGCTGGCGGTGCCAAGTCGACTCCCCATGCAAAAATTCCAGAGTAGACAGCAAAGTATGCAAGCGCGTAACCACCAAGCATAGCAACCATACCTCCTGACTCCTCTCCATTGGGCTGTGATCCGTGAGCCGATATAAACCGTGATGGCAGTGTTTCTTTAATTAAAGATTGGACCAAACTCAATCCACCAGTTATCCAAACCAAAGAAGCCCCCAGTGAAGCTGCAACCTTCACCTGAGCCATTGCAGCTGCAAGAGAAACCTGACCATATTTTGAACCGTATTTAGTTTTCTTTAGTTTCTCCGATTTCTCAGTTGGCAACCCCCGGTTTGCAATATCTTTGACAGTATGCAGCAGAAGAGATACAATTTCTTCTGTCATAAACATCACATTTCTAACAGCTCGATGAACTCGTAAATAGAGTATCCCAGGGGCAACTGCAGAGAGGCCACCCTCAAAGTGGGAGCCAAAGCCATGGCCCAGTAGAGCACCCACACCACCATTGCTCCCAACAGAAGAATTCAGGCCCAGTGCTGATGAAAAGCAGACTCTAAGGAGCTGAACGACAGCATCAGTATTGTGGTGGAACACAGTTCGAGATGCAGCAAAGACAAGGAAGTCATTCCAACGTTTTACTTTTTGAACCCATAAAGCAGTTATTATTGGCATGCATGGCCAGGGGCAGCCCGTGCCAAGGTGAGTCAAGGCTGGACCGACCAAGTTCAGAAAACGATCAGTAGCTTTGTCCAGCTTATAGGTGATTGTGAGGCTTACGAGGGCTGCCAGGGGTAATGGAAGTGTTGCAGGAAAATTCCCCCCTACAAGTAGCAAACAATGCAGAATAATATAGCAAATACAGAATTAAGAGAAAAAAGATTTCCTTCATGTATACATTCACACATTTACTTGTGATCTTCAAAGATATGGACTAATCATGCAATATTTTATTTTTCATATGCAGTTTTACAAGGTGAGCCCAAAATAGCAGACAACCATGCTGTGTTAGCAGCATCTTAAGGCAAAATGAATTGTTAAACCTTTCCCTATAAACAAAGACATACCTAGAGCAAGACATGGGACATCAACACCAGTGGCCGCCAAGATTTTATTTATCTGTTTTTCAACACTGGATAAATTTGCCGCAGGACTTGGCCAGTCAGTTCCATTCATGGAAGCCGGCTTCCAAAGACCACGGGTTACTTCTGCTGAAAAATAACTAACAATTGTTGCCAAGGAAGCAGGAAGAAAGTCAGCAAGATCTTTAAGCCCTGAGATGAAAAAACCAAAATGAAAAGAAGATATGAGATGAAAAATTTCATATTAGTGACATCAATCAAGTGATGAGTGCAGGTTCAAAGGAGCTACTGCTTAGACTTCTCACATCTTCTGGAAAATAGGTGTTGAAATCTAATTATGATCATCCATCTATGTAATGATCTATAAAATCTTAGCAACCATGTGTTAATTGGTTAAAATTAAGTAGCGGTGGTAGCTCAATTAACAACATTTCCACTTTTACTAAGTAAGAAAATTACAATCCCAATTTAAGCAAAATAAATGCACTCTGCTTCGTTGACTCATCATGTGTTCGAGAAACAGGGTTTGATGAGCACACCATCCAGGACAATACCATCAACTATAGCTGTAGTTACTTACCAGTAGTCAGTTCACGTGGCGACAATCTCCCATGGGCACATGCTGTAAGGGCAGCATCAAGCACAAACGGAACAGCTTCAAGAATATCCCAAGCAGGTAATTTAAGACGTAGACAGGAATCATCAGCCCCAGATGCAGTAGATGAGCTACTTCCTGAAGTTGTAGGAGTCAGCGCAGGACCTCCCCTATTTATTTTTCTGAACATCATATGCAGGAGGGCCTCAACAATACGGTGAACAGGGGTTCCAGGTACTAGACCAGAAAGGATAGAAGCAATACATTCTTGATGCTGCCTGTACCAACTCTTTAGTTTTGGAAAAGAATCCATGAATATTAGCTCTCGTGATGATGGAATTGCAAATCTTGACAATCTTCTGATTTTATTTTGATTCTTTGTGGGATTCTCATACAATGCCATCTGGGAGTTGCGCACCAATAAGAGGAATTCTGGAGATATATGGGATCCAACAGGCGGGACATCTCTTGAGATTCTTTCCAAAGGTGGTTGGTCAAACCTCCACAACTTCAACAGCAGAGTGAATGCATTAGAAAATACAGCATGGGAAGAAATTTCCTCCCCTGTTGCGAGTGTCCATGACATAGTGGGTGCACAGGAACCAAATACCTCACAGAGTGGCATCAATGAACCAGCAAGTTGAGGAACCTGGAAGAAACATAATCACATAAATAACATCCAAAATGCTTTCCATATCTCAACACAATTCAATTTACATTTTACCTTTCCCTATTAAAAGTACTGTTCACGTATCAATTTTTAATTCCTATATAAATATTGCTGCTTTATTGGCGTGCACATTTCAGTTACTGAATATTTGTTTACACATGGAAATACAAATGCATTAGGCATGCTATGAGGAATAGGATCTCTTGTTAAACTACCTCAGTTGTCTAGTAACTAAACAATATTGCGTGCAGGTTTCAGGATTCTTTTAAAGATACTCTCAGCAGTATCGATGGCGCTGTTCGAATAGGGTTACAAAATCAATGTTGTTTGTCAATCTGAATTCACGCAAATTCTTTAAATGGAACTAATATATTGAGATTAGCATAAACCTACCAAGCCATGCAAGGAAAAAATTTGAATGCAATCCACTGGTGATATTCCAACAAGGAGAACGTTCAGGAATGGCGCATAACCTATCAAATGGCTCTCACTTCCAGAAAAATCTGCAGAAACCGGAGGCGAAAGCAATCGTGTAATAAGGAGTACAGTATGTTCCTGCAAGCATGAGTTAACCCCCGGGGGGGGGGGGATAGGAATTAGCCTGAGAGGCAAATGTAAATGCACAAATAAACAAAAAAAAAAAAGCATAAGAAGAATATAGAAGTCATCCTATACGAAATAAAGAACCCATGACGCACGAAAAACTGGACTATTTAGAAATTATTATAGAATTAAAACTTGAAAACTATAACAAGTATAATGAAATAACACAAAAAAATAAAATTATTTAATTAGATAATTCCCTAACATTTCATGTTCTACAGTTTCTGAAAAATCATGTATCAGTGATTTAGCATCCTGTTGTAGCTAGGGCTGGGCACTTTTTTAGAAAACCAACCCAACCCACATAACCAACCCGCCATGGGTTGGATTGGTTTGGTTTCTTGGCCCAATGAGTTGGGTTGGTTTTAGTCAATTGTTGGTTTGGGTTGGGGCTGGTTAAGCAAATTGATTTAAGACCAATTCAACCCAGCTTTCTATCTTAGGCACCCTAAACAAACTTTCCCTTCAATCTCAGATTCTCAATTCAGACGGCGTGAAATTTACTTCCCCTTCAATCTCAACTCCCCTTCACGCCTGATTTTAGAATTAATCTCTGCGACATGAGCCTTCAATCTTGAGGTGAGTCTAATCCACGATTCAATTTGGAGTTCCCTTCCGCACTATGAGCTTTGTCTTTCCTGTGCTGTGGGTTCTCTTCCACGCTATGAATTGTCTTTCCTGTGCTGTGGATCTGTGGTATGGATTTGTTGGTGCATGAATTTTCCTTTGGCTGATGCTATAGAGAGAGCAAATTGAAGGGAAGGAAACCCAAAAAGCACTGGACAGATCAAACACAAGGTAATTATTGATTCTGCGCTCTCTGTCTTCCTCTCCCTCTTTGATATTCCGTATATTTATATTTATGTATGACTACTGTAATTTGATGCTTAAACGGCTCTGTAAATTAGATAGGCATGTCTGATTAAATGGTTATGTCCGATATTTGATACTTCAGTGTAAATTGGATAACCCAAAATTTGTGAGATCTTTCAGAATCAGTGAGAAATGAAACCAACCAAAAGTGATTCTTTTTAGACCTCTCAAAGACTTTTCTATTGTTAGATTGATTTTTGGACAGAAAGTCAAAGGTTTTTGTAGAAGAAAATCTTCCTTAGCCGCTCCTCATTCTGGTATTTAATCTTTTCTATTGTTAGATTGATTTTTCCGAGCTTATTCAGCAATCAGATGTCACAGTTTTAGAATTTCTTGCATTTTAGTATTGTGACATGTGACATTAAGATGTTGACTGCCTGCTTTTTTGGTCCAGATTTGTTCTTAAATTCTGCTTTAATTTTCTTATAGATTTGTGCTTTATTCTTTGGCTAGTTGATAATATGTTGGTTGCCTACTTTTTGCAGAGTTTTTGACTCCTTCCAAGATCAAAGATTACTTGCAGGAGGAAGTGTAATAAAGTTATTTCTCCAGTTCGAAGACTAGATAACATCTGGCAGTTGAGTGTATATGACTATTTGGTTGAGCGTTAATTGTAAATGATCTCCCAAACTTCTATTCCTTTTGTTTCGTCAATATATGCTTAGTATGCTTAGTTGTATCCGGTTGCTCAATGCTTGCTTGGTATTGAAAAGAGATGTCTGAAATTTTCAGAAGGGATTTGCTCACATTATGTATATTCGACCTGTCTGAAATCATGTCGTGTTTGTTCAAATTATCATGTCTTACATATGGTGTTTTGGGGGGTTGGGGGGGAGGGAGGGGGGAGAGAGAGAGAGAGAGATTAGACTGAGAAGCGGGGAAGAAAGAAAGTACAAAGAAATAGAAATAAAAATAAGAAAGAAAAAGAAAAAGGGAAAAAAGGGGGGAGAAAACCCAACCTGAACCGCCACAAACTGACTCGAAGAGGTTCGGGTTGGGTTGGGCTGGGTTGGTTTTGGTCAAAAATCAACCAAACCCAACCCATTGCCCACCCCTAGTTGTAGCTAATGCTTGTGTCCATTCTGATGCTTCCTAGTAAGATCTCTCTCTGGACTAGCTTCTTGAGACGTACTAGTAATTATAATAAAATCAAAAGAGGAAAGAAGAGAAGAAAACCCTTTCATGTGTTCGGATGCACTCTCGTGCTGCCTAAGATCTCAAAATCACTATAATGATTCTCATGCATCTGCGTAAATAAATATTGAGGCAGACAATTCACATCCAGCATTAATAGAAAGACATCACAAATTTGGGGGAAAAAGGGGGGAGAACACAAGCATTGTGTAATTCAACTCTACCATCAAAATAACTAGAAAATAATGATGCAACACCTGTATATTCCAACCACGAGTTAGAGAAGCCCCACATAATATTGCAGCAGCAGACATTTTCTCATCATCCGAACCAGTGACAGCAATCTCATATATCTTCTCTACTTCTGCCAAACTTTCACCATATCATCACAACCTTAAAATCAGTTTCCTTACCACTGGGTAAATTAACCAAAAAGCATCTGACCTATGTGACTACAGGAAACAGATAAATCTAACCTAAGACTAAGCTTGAGCACCTTGACTTAGCTTACTTCTTTTTATAAAAAAAAATGATTTTATTGACAGAATGTATCGACTGTCAAGAAAGGGGAAAAAAAAGATAGACAAGTTTCTTTGCTTCTTAATTAGAAATAAGCCAAGCCAAACATGCAATAAGTGCGGTTAACAAATGTAACGAACAATAAGGGTTATTTTCAAAATTTTTACCTCAGATTTTATTGCTTGGGAACAAATTATCACGATGATGCTATGATATCAAAAGAGAAGTTCAAACTTCCATTCGCTTTTAAAAAGAGATCTTAGAGAGCGCACAATGCCATATCTACATCTTATAAAATGCACTTTCATGTGCAAGACAGGATAGTGACTTATGAGGCTAGACCGATATCGAAACCTAAACTTTATGTCAATCAATCATTTCAAAGCTATTTTACCTCGAGGGCAATATACCATACACCAAGCCAGTGAACTATTATAAAAATCGGTTCAACTTAGAAATACCGTCATACCTAGAGGCCGGAGTTGATACCAAGGCACTGACCATTGCCGGGGTTAAAGAGGACCCTTTCATTAATGATGACCAACCAAGCATCTGTCCAGAAACGCTTCCGATCTGTTACAGCGACTGTTTACATATCCAGGCCACAGATAAGCAGATGTATCCAATACATTTCTAGCAATACAAGCCTCAACAATCAGATGACGCAAGTTTCCAGCTGTAAATGGTTAAAAAAATCAGATGCAGTGAGTTTGCCATCGAATAGTTGATCAGAAGTATGAAAAAAAAATGGCCTTCATATAATATCTGTTTTTCTTATAATATCTTCTATAAATAATAATTTTTCACATTTCCTGCTAATCTCTCTCCAATTTTCCACCACACATTTTATATGTAAACAAAACCTGATAAATGTACCTTTTTTTGAAGTTTTGTTTTGAAAAGTGATTTTTTATGAGAAGTATGTAGTTGAAAAGTTTAACTTGTGACCAGATTTTGAACAAATTTAAGTTCAAGGGAACAGGTGCTAAGAAACAATTGTATACAATATTTTCCATGGAAATCTAATCATCTCAGGTGCAAAAAGAAGATGACTTAATAACTTCCAATACAAAAACATTTATGAACTGGAGATTTGCAAAAAGCAGAGATTCAAGATGATCCACGGCAGCAAGTAAAAGAATAAAAACATTATCACTCCCAGGCAGAAAAGAGGAGATAACTCACAACATTTCACAGGCATGTCATTCAAACTCATGCCATCAAGGTGCCCACTGCTAACGGTTAACCCTGAAAGGAACATCACTGCTTTTGCAGCAGCTTGATTAGCTAATGAACTTGCAGGAGGTGGTGAAATTAGCAACCCTTCAAAATCACCCAACTGCTGCAAGCTGGATACCAGGTCTCGCCGACGCTGTCCTACAGACTGTACACCTTTTCTTTGACCCAAGGAGCTTTGTTCAGTTTCATTTATCAAAGAAATATCCTCCTCTTCGATAATATTAACAACCGCAAGTGTCGCAATAGACAATAACATGCACAGACAAGTATCAATCAGAGGAACTGGACCCTCGCTTGAATTCCTTTCCTGAAATGATCCAAAAGCAATAAACATTATCTAGGATATTTCAATGGATTTTCATGAGAAGCAAAGTTTCCTATGATGGCAATATGAATTGCAGAGAATGGATTAGGACTTCCATCAGCTCACTCTCTTAGTAACACATCAAAGCACAGCAGCCAGTGATATAGGCAAATAAATTGGATTTCCGGTCATACAGAATTTTGGAACTTGCTGTGAGTAAGGCAAACTCGAGACCTAACTATAGTAATTTGATTTTACTAAGCCGGGTACTTGAAAGTATACAAATATCCCTAGAATGGAGCCGTATGATAAATTCCCAAATGTAGTATCAGGCTGCTTCAGGAAATCATGATCCAGCAGATCTTCCCTCAATCCCAAGGGAATTAAAAAGCAACAAAGTCGCCTGAATTTAGAGTTTAGATTTTGACGACAAGTATATGCTGATTCTTCTACATGAGTTCTTACCCGTTGAACAAGACGTAAAGCAGCAATCCACAAACCAAGAAATGCATCCTGCCAAGTGGTTTGATTTAGTGCCTGGAGAGCCTTCACTAGACCTGTAATACTGGTCTGGATCAGCGGAACTATGCCAAAAGAAATAGTCTGTAGGAAGAGACGAATAGTAGAACGGTACGTTTATGATAATTATACCTGTAAGAGTGTCAACAGCACTGGTAGCTGCCACTTGTGTTCCATCCATTGTGTCTTCGAGATAAAGATCTAATGTAAGCCAAAGCGGTGAGTGGCCAACACCATGACACTGACCAGCAGAAGATACAGGAGACCCAGCCATCACAGCATGAAATTGCTGCTGTAAGCTTGTTTTGCATTTACGAGATAGGACTTGACGTGTATCAGCTGTTAACTGCAAGAGGACCTCCGGAGAAATATTTTTCGAATTCCTTAAAGATGATGAATTAGCAGCAAGTAGTCGCAAGTTCCGCACAAAGAATTCCCAATGAGTGGGCCTAAACAAAGAAAATCTCAGTTTATTTGTTCTTTATAACCATCCAGAAATCCCATAGCCTATTCGCTCTAATATGGATATCAAGAAGCAATAAGCATTTAAGACATACGGAACAAAAAATTGCAAGAACTTAACTTCAACACATACAGAAATAAGATTCTCACATATTTCGACGAGCCAAATATAAGATCCGAGAAGTCACTTTATCCCGAAAAAATTCACCAATTATTTCAACAGCTGTTACAGTATTCATTTTATGGATTGCTTCCTGTCGTTCCATTGTCTTCGCATCAAAGCTATCAAGACTGTCTATTTCCATGTCTTGACTCCTAGTTAGCCACCTAGATTTCTTCTCACAAGTGAGTTCTAGCAAACCTTCATCGTCTAAGGATGCATCTAGTAGCTCCCATACAATAGAAAATATAAATTCAACAACAAAAAGCCCAGGTTCGGATGACTGAATTTCGAATATCTGGGAATAATGGCGGATGTCGTTTATGGCTTCCATGATCCTGCAATTCGATAGTCAGAAATCAGAATCATAGCAGGTTGCTGGCAACACAAACTTGTATCAAATGACAAAAAGGAAGATAATTGAAGTCCTTAATAAGATGCAGGCAACTCTGTCAACTTTTTTGTTTCATTATCAGTACTTCCCCACAATTGTTCAGTTAGTAAACAAGTACAAACTACATTATCATTTTACCAAAATAAGCTGTCACATTATTTATTTATTTATTTTTCGTGAAAATATATTTTACAGCCATTACCAAAATAAGTTGACACAATTTCTTTTTCTTTTTCCCCCCTTTTTTGACAATATATTTTACAGCCATCGTAATTTACTCCAAAATTACACTTGAAAGGATCTTTCGGAAGAGTTTCTGGCAATAGAAGTTTTAGGACTTACAAGGAAAATAATCTTGAATGTACTTTTTTTTTTTAATCAATTCAGCAACATTCTTGGAACAACAAACCCATGGGCAACAGCAGATTCCACCAAGGAACAAGTAACCCTAAATCTCTAGTCAGTTCTGCGTCCAAATATAGTCCAACAGATGGATAGGATATAAACTATTTATTCCAGACTGATCTTATGCATCAGGACAAAAAATTTCCAAAATCTTCGAATGCTTCCCTCCGTAATTATTTTCCAAGAAAATAAATCACTCTTGGAGGAGCTATAAGGCTAGTGCTTACTAGCTACTAGGAAGTCAATGAAAATGGTCACGTTATAAATTAAATAGGAAACTGTGGCAGACAGCGAAAACAATCCATGAATGAGATGCTGAGGATAGCATGTGAATAACAAATTCACAAATATCTGAGTTCTCAGTGAAACAATAAGACAGAAATTGTATTCACCACTTGAAAATTATGCAAACATGCGTGGCTTTGAATTCCATAGCCTGTCAATAACGATGAATGGTGTTAAATAAGCAGACCAAGAATATGTGATACAATCAAAAAAAGCATACTTTCAGCTCGAGGCATACAGGAAGTGTCCAAAAAGTAGTAGGAAACCGTCAAGTTTTACAGTGCAGCAGAAAGCCACAAATTGTGAATCATTAAACCCCAAAATTGTGACTAGAGCACCAATGTAATAGCCAATATACTGTTCTTTCAAACAGATGTCAAATTGTGACATCTCAATTGAAAGGAATAATTCAGCTTCTCTCTCTTTTCTTAGGATTTTTTTTTTTCCTTCCTCTTTTCCCCCTCTATATTCTTAACCATTACACATAATGCCTCAAAACTATATAATCATTCAAATACCATCCAGGCTACATTTGAAACGGAAACAGAGAAAGTGTAAAATGACTACGCAACAGAAAAATGGAACTTGAAACTATCACGTTGTGAGATCTCGGTCACTGAAAAAGAAAGGCAGTGAAGTCGTACTTCCGATAGTTCGGGCCATTAATTAGAGATGGCAAAGAAAAAGCATATCTTTTGAGGAGCTCCATATAAAGCCTATACGCCACTGGATGCCTCCTTCGATTAGGAAGGACTCTGCAAGAAATACATAACACAAAATACAGAACCAAATACACATTAATATATTACTGGCAAGGTCATGTGCTATAATAAAAAAATTAGAGGGCGATGATCACGGACCTAACGGAGAGAAGCGCAATAACAAACATGGGAGGAACAATACGGATAGTGAGGGCCTTCTCAAGGAATTTCCAGGCGAGGGGAACATTGTTGGACCAGCAAATGTGCGACAAAAGAAGCTCCGCCACCTCGATGGAGGGCATAGAGATTCCAGCAACGGTGAGGTTAGAAGAAAGCTGCATGGCCCACATCAGAGGGTCGGTTCCCTTTTCCTGCGCAGCCTTTGTGAGCTCCAGTACTCCATCCCACAACCGCTGCTCCAACTTTACCACCGCCCCTTCCACCGCCATAATTTATTCAATTCAAAGTCGTTTTAGCGCAGATGAAGATCCAGAGCAAGCAAAACCGTAATTATCCGTAAATTTCATGCGGAATAAGCAGAATTTGGATGCAATTGAAGAAGAACGCATGTGAGAGAGTAGAGGGTCTCGTTTGAAAAAAGGGCAGTCCGGTGGGACTCCGCAAGCCAGTTATGGTGGCATCATTCTTTGGGATTTTGATTATTTTGACCGGTCCAATAGTTAGTCAAGGCAACTCACAAAAATGGAAGCAATAGCAAAAGGCCCCTAATCTTTCAGATTTTTTTCCCCTGGGATCAACTAACTAATCTTTGAGAATTGGGATTTTTAATATTATACCAGCATAATGCCTGCAACAACGGGTTAGGATTCAATTCTCATTCCCTAAAATCCCCTGTGATATTCACAAAAATAATAAAATATCAACTAATAAAAATAAATAAATATTCTTATTGGTAGTGGCCGCTACAGGCATGCATTCAAGTCAATAGTAAGAGCCATAAAGGTACCATAGGTTGACATTGGAATGAGGTTGCTAGCATACTAACTAACATGGCAGTTAGTCTACCGGTAAAGAGAAAAAATAACAAGGAGAAATACTGATTTTGAGGATAAACTAGAACGAACTAAAGAAAGAAGTGAAAAATGAAAGTGATCCGGAAAGAGGTTCCGGGTCATTCAAGTTTTTCCTATGACGATTCGGAATGAGAGTACCAGATCATTTTAGGTTTTGTATTTGATAGTTGGTGCAGATTGTTTAGGAGATTAAGAAGTGAGAGTTTAGATCAGCATGATTAGAGAGAATAATTTATGAACAAAAGGCTGTTCGAAGGGAGATCCAAGATGGGAGGAAGAGAATCTGTTGGGGGTAGAGAGAATCTTAGAGAGAATGCCCCCTGTTTGTAACAACTTGAGAGAAACAAATAGGAATCATGAATCAGTAAGAGCCATTAGATTTAAGTGACATGGATCACTAATTTGGCACACTTTTACCCATTGATTTTATTGGCTTAATCTTTAAACCAAGAGTTCAATTTATCTAACAATGAAAATTAGTCAATCTATGAAAAAAAAAGGCAACTAAGGAAGAATGATGAAAAAAATAACCAAAAAAGTAAATAAAGACTAGTATTTTTTTATATCTATAGGAGAGGTAGTTGTACTTTCCAATCCCATTAAGAGACTAATTTGTTTTTAATAACTACCATAGATAAAACTTGTATCTCGTGTCAACACTAAAATAATGATGACCTTATTTTTTTGGGACAGAAGAAGTAGTTTGTCCTCAAATCTTACAACCATTTTCTATACTCCATAACATAGTAACATTATTATTACCTAATAAAAAGCTTGGGGATGTGGTTGCCAAACAAATAAATACGGGGCCCAAACGCTCCTAGCCTTAATGTTTGAAGACCTTGGATAAAAATTTCCCTAAGAAAGAGAGTTAAATATACATTTGGTTACTCAACTTACCTTTTTGTTTCTAAATCATCACTGATCTTTAACTTGTTACTCGTTACTTACTGAACTTATAAATGTGCGATCAATCCATCACTAAACTTATAAAAATGTTTCTAATCTATCACTAGGATGAATTCCGTTAGTTACATTTAACAGAAGAGATATTGTGGCTTAACGACAAAATGACGCAGCAAATAAAATACTTCTATGGTCATTGAATCATGGGTAATTTTCACTCCAGGTCCCCCAAACTTTCAGTTTTATATCAATTTTATTCTCATTCTTTTTTTTTTTGGGCCGACTAAGTCACCAATCTTTCATTAATTATCGTATTATATCCTCAACGTTACTTTTCATCCACAATCTTTCAATTTTCACTATTAACTTCTATCAAAATATTTATTATACCTTAATTCTTTTTTTTCCACTATACGTCCCCAACCTTTTTGGGCATGTAGAACATCTAATATTTCATTTGTTGTCGTGTTATTTTCCTAATAACATCTTTCGTCATCACCCATTCAATTATTAATTTTAGTTCCTAGTAAAATTACCATTATACCTTTAATTAGTTAAATAAAAATTAAAAAATAAAGAATAATATAAAATAAGAACTCTACACATCTTAGCCCGTAGTGATCTATAAAAAAATTCGATTTATACCAAACTTGATGGATACCTAATCCGCATAAAAAAAGTTTCCAACCTGCGAGTCGGTGTAACAGATTGGATCGAGTTTTTAATTCATCACATATCATGTAGAGGATATGTATCATAGTGGATAAAAAAATTTATTTTCTATTTACAAAAATAACATCGAACTTTAATGTGCTAATTCTAATTTTTTGTGGATCCACAATTGTTGGATCAAATGGGATTAAAACTGATAACAAATCGGGAGCAAATTAGGGTGAAAATTACAAAAAGAGATAATAAATGAAATTAGAGAAATTATTATGGCTATGTTTATTATTTGCAAATCAAAAATCAATTTTTTGGAGCAGATCTAATAATCCGTATCCGCCATGTGATTTGTAGTAGATCAAGAAATCAGATTCGATTCATCAAGCTGATACTTAGTTCGACAACGTTCTTCAATGTGAATTTGATATTTATCAAAACGGTTATAGATCATTTTTTTATCATTATTTTCGATGTTGTCATTGTGTTATGTAAAAGTGAGTTGTAGTTGGTAGACTTCTTATTTTATATTATTTTTTATTTAAATAATTAATGATATTAACAGTAAAATTTAAAATATTAAGTATGAAAAGTGTTAATAAGGATATAACATGACAAAAAAATGAAAGGTTGGAGTTCCTATGTTCAAAAAAATGAGTACAAAATTCTATAAAAATTAAAAGGTTGGGGACCTATAATTGAAATAAAGAATCAATTATATAATATTCATTTTGATAGAGGTTAATAGTGAAAATTGAAAGGTTGGGGACGCAAAGTAACGATATGGATATAATACGATAAATAATGAATGGTTGGAGAATTACTAGACCCAAAAAAAGAATGGGGACTAAATTGATACAAAATTGAAAGGTTGATGACCTCTAGTGAAAGCTATCCTTGAATTATTCAAGATGTTACTAGTTGGTCACTAAACTTATCTTTAAGTTACTAATCTATCATTAAACTTTAACGTATTACTGTTTGGTCACTAAACTTATATTTAAGTTGTTAAACCATCATTAAACTTTAACGTGTTATCCGTTAGTAGCTGAATTTACAAAATAATATCAATGTATAACGTGTTGTTCATTTCCTAAACTAATATTAATATTTTTTTCTTTTTTACAATATTATTGTCTATTTTTTATATTAACCACATCTCACAATGTCCCAAATACCATTTTGAGATAGATTGTAATTTTCTATGTTGGGTTAATAAATTCTAAATGTATTCTCTTTCTAGGACTTTTTGTGTATTTTCGTATATAAGCGATTGTAGGAATATATTACTTAGTCCAACATAGAAAATTACAATCTATATCAAAATAGTACTTCAGACGTTATGAGATGTGGTTAATATGAACACTAGAGTAATATTATAAAAAAGAAAAAATATATATAAATACCGGTTTGGGAAACAGACGACACGTTATACATTGATATCTATTTTATAAATTCAGTTACTAACAAGTAACACGTCAAAGTTCAATGATGATTTAGTAACTTAAATATAAGTTTAGTGACCAAACAGTAATACGTTAAAGTTTAA
>CAVNYN010281722.1:0-20253 GCA_963692815.1 Nyctanthes arbor-tristis
TTCTTGATGAGAAGATTCCAATCGCGTGTGGGTATCAGCTTTCTATATACCGACAAGGTTCACATTAAGTAGGAAGTGACCTGGATCTGTTAGCCCCCCTAGAGCCAATTTTGGAGGCCACTAGATTGGCACCTTCCAAGAAGACGATACTGATAACCATCATTTTCTTTGCCGAAAGCCCAAACAATATCTTTACTAATTTTCTTTATGGAAGTCTTTCGATGTATAGAAACTCCCTAAGTTAAGCATTAAAGTAGCCCTTTTTTCCTTTGAACATAATGGGTTTTTGTCCCCCTACAAAGAGAGTGTCAGGGAGGGGTATATAGGATTCAAATTCGAGTAATTATTGTAAGGTAAGTGGTCAAGTCTTTATCACTAAACTAACCCCTTAATCCTTTATTAAGGTAACCTTGGGGAATAAGTTTGAATGACAATTAATCAAGCTGATCCTAATGTCTAAAATCTAAGATGATGTTGCCGGGAAAAGGTAGGCTTAGGCATGTCAATGAGCTGAGCCGGTTCACCAAAATTTGGACTCAGGCTCTGCTATGGTTTTTTTGATACCGAGCCTAAAAAGCCCGAGCTAAAGCCCGGTTTAGCTCGGCCGTGAAAATTAGGTTCGACCCGAGCTTTGGCTCGGGCCTTTTCCGAGCCTAGCCGGGCCGGCTCGGCTTTTTTTTTTATTTTTTCTACCTTAGTTTAACTTTTTGTTTTCCCTACCTAAGTTTGTCACGACCCTTAACGGGCCGGCCAGTTTTGGCCTGTTTGGCCCCTAATTACAGGCCTGCCCGTTTGGCCCGTCAAGCCAAACGGACAGGCCCGGCTCGGGCTTGCCCTTGAGTCTCAGGCTCGTGCTCCAGCTTTTTACTAGCCTGGTCACGGGTCTCCCGAGTCGGCCGGCTCGTTATGCATCCCTAGGTAGGCTCCCTTTACAAGGCCTTTTTCACAAGTCATCTATGAGAACATTATTATGTTATCATTTTGAATATAAAATAGTACACGACCGATACATTGCACGTAAAATTTGAGTAAATATTTTTAAAGAAAAAAAGGGTTTCGATCTTTACACGCACACAAATGTTATTGGGGTACCTTCTGAAGCCTTGAAAATTTTAAAACAAATAATAGATCGGAAGAGCGTAGAACATTTCAAATTTTTTTCCTTCAATTCTTCTCCAACAAATGTCCAAATTTCTCCTAGATATCAAGATATCATCTTCATCCATCTCAAAGAAATCCAATTATACCCTTTTCTAAGACCTACTATTTGTGCCCCATTTATATCTAACCAACACTAACTCTCAACTAGTCATGACGAACACCAAATTGGATGTTATATGCTGCCTCCATCACATACAGATAGTCTTGTCTTCTTTTTTCATCATTCTCAAAATATAAGTCACTTTCTTTTTTTAGAAAAAAAGTTGAGAAACATGCTTTTCGTGATGTCTGGTATATTTTTGAAGCTGGTTTTGTTAAAATAATACTCCTTTTATTATGTCATTTATTTATTATGTTAATGTGAAGAAAACATTGCCAATTTCTATTAAATTTTAAATATTATATAAAAAATTAAAATTTATTTCATTATTATTATAAGTTTGCATTACATTTTGGTTGACCAAATAACATAAGAAATGAATTTTGGTCAACCCGCTTTTAGTGTTTTTGAGAGGAAATTGCCTCTTTTACTTTCTTAATTAAATTCCTTCTGTAATTTGTATGGAAGCCTATTTATTTATATATAGTTTTCTAACTACCAAGTTGCAGTGAAAATTTCTTTTATTTGACTTGTACCCTATAATAAAATGACCAATTATATTCACACTACACATTTTTATATTTACACCACAATTTAATTGAAATGATAGTCCTTCATATATAAGCATTCTTATAATTTACATTCCTAATATTTTTGTTTCATATTTTTTATCATCAATTTTTCATTTATGCCGGTATTGACGGTTTCTTTCGAAAAAGTATATTAGCCTACTTTTAAATAAAGAAATAAACTGTTGCGTTTTGTTTTTTTTATTTTTTATTTTTTTCTTATTTAAAATACAATCTAGCAAATAAAATTTTTACACTATCTTAACATATTTTGTGAAAGAAAATTGATGTCTAAAATATAAAATGTGCTAATTGGTTAAAAATTGGAGAAGAAAAATGCGATCAAAAGATTATGAATGTAAATATTATAATTTTAAAACATTAAGGACTTTCAACACAATTAATATGTAATGTAGTTAGTAAAAAATATTGTGTCAATATAACTACCCTAATAAAATATATCATTCTAGCTAGTAATTAGCTTATTATTATTACACTAAATTAAATTACTAAAATATTATTTTAGTAAATAAATCTTTGAAAATTATACCAAATTCCTAAATGTCTATGATTTTATAGAAAAGCACTTGTAAATTTCTAGACGTAACATATAAGTCAAACAAATTTGTTTGAAAATTTGGGATACTAATTATTTAATTATAATCAGAAAAAGTAAATTAGCAACCAATTTATACATATTATTTGAAATTTAATTGACACAATATATAGAATAGAATATAATAAAAAACATCTTTATAAAAAATAAGAGTTTAAAAAAAGTGCTGTGAGAAAACTTTTATCTTTTATATTTGTAGAGATGTGTATGTTTAGAAACGTATGAATATTCATTTTATTCAAAATGATAATCTCAACAAAAAAAAATCAAAAAGAAGGCAGAAAAAAGAGATCAACAAACATGCTTGTTAGTTGTAACAAAATAAAGCCAAAAAAAATAGAAAAGAAAAAAGAAAGAAAAGAAGAAAAAAAAAGAAATAAAATCACCGTGACATCATCGTGATGTCTTATGAATAGTGCTAGAGGTTTGCTCTTCTATAATTGTAGGGATTTTAAATGGATTAAAAAAAAGAGTATTACTTTAAATAGAAGTAATAGACATTAACTCAAAACAAAAAAAAAATAAATAAATAAATAATAGACATTAATTCATACAATCAGGGGCGGCGCTTATTCAGGCTCAGTGCGGTCAGTTGACCGCAAAGAAATCTTGAAGTTTTTTTTTTTTTTAAGTTAAAAATTGGGTTTCAAATCTGCCATGTTTACAAGCTTACAGGTGGGAAAGAGATGGGAGACAAAGAGGAGATGGGTTACTACTTTGACATAACATATCCCAATAAGGAATTGACTTTTACAACTGTCCTTTCTCTTCCCATATTTAATGATGCTTTTGACATTTTCAATATCTTACTTAATTAAGTATATTATTTTTTCTTCGATAATTTATTACTCTTTCATTTGATTAAAGGTATAAATATGTAATAATACTTCGAAATTAAAATGAAATTTTAAGAAATTAAGTTGTTAACATACTGTTTTTGTATTAAAAGTAGTTGGAAATAATTTAATATGTTTAAACCTGGCAAACACGTTATAAAAAAATACTAATTAATAATTTATCACATATTGATAAAGTGTAACTCATCCTTTAAACAGACATGTTACTAATTAATTGACATTATAAAAGTCAGTCTATATATAAAAGATGCAATAAACATAATCTAAGTTCATGAAGAAAAAGAATGACAGTTATAATATGGTAAATGTAGTACTATTCAATAATATGTTATATTTTTCTTGTTTTTGGTTTAGGAAAAAAATTATTTTGTGCGAGACTGGATGAAAATCCTGGCTCCGCCCCTGCATACAATACAAGTACTTTTGCAGATTATGAAATTGTTAACCCCACTGTAGTGCAAGCGCCAAACATTGTTTTTTTTAACACCCAAATGAATGTCACTTACGGCACTCAATATATGATGTGATTGCATGTATGCACGCCATATACATGCAACTATATGAAATAATGGGTGCCAAAATGGTACGCATGTGTTTTAAAAAATTATTTGCTTATTGTACTTGATGACCAATGTGTGTAGAGATTTATGATTAAGATTATTTGTTTCAGGGGCGGAACCCGGGAGGTGGGGGCTCCCCTAGTCCTTAGCTGGGCCCAAATTAGCATAAGCCTCAAAGATAAAAATTTTATATGTTTGGGCTAGGTGAAAAAATTAGTTGGGCTAGGGGTAAAAAATTTTTGGCTAGCGGGAAAAAGACTTCGGAATTTTACATATAAGTAGTAACATTTGTAACAAATTGGATAAATACTCTCAATTGTAACTATTTTAGTCTTTATAGTAGTTATTAAAAAAATTACAAAAATACTTACATTAATAATATTTTCGAAAAAAACAGGAAAACATTAAACAGATTACCAAAAAAAAAAATCAATGCAAATACTAAAAATAAGACTCCTACCTTAATTAGATCGGAAGAGCGTCGTTCATCTCAAATTATCATCAATTACAACCGTCCTCTACATCTCCTCAAACACCATAGTCGACTTCGACATCAAGAGCAGAATCGAACGAGGAGAAACTTCTAATAATTTCATACGAACAACCGGGGGGAAGAGTATCGCACTACGTCGACTTCAACGCCATTTTTATTTTATTATTATTATTTGTCTCTATCCTTGTAACCGCCAATTTGTGTATATTTGTGTATAATAATCCCTAATTTGAAGGTTTCGTCTCTCTCCTGATTCTTCCTCCTTCGGATTCTGCAGCGTGAATCAAGAAGCTCCCAATCTTGGTAACATTGGTAATTGTGTCGGGAATTTCTTAGTTCAATGGTGTAAGTCCTTGGTAATGTAATGTATAATAAATTACATGGTAATATAGTAAATTACATGGGTCGAAAAAAGAATGATACAATATATCAATAATATATCATAAACAGTGACACAATGTAATGTGTAATAAATTACACGGTAATGTACATTGTGTAATAAATTACCGGATAATATAGTAAATTACATGGGTCGGAAAAAGAATGACAGAATGTATCAACAATATATCATGAATGATGACACAATGTAATGTGTAATAAATTACATAGTAATGTAGTGAATTATATGGGTTAAAAAAGGAATGAAAAAGCAGATTATATGTAATAATTCGAAGAATAGAAGTTTTTCCTCCTTTGATTATGCTTTTGGTGCTGAAGACGTTGACGTGGTGTTTGAAGAGATGGGAGAGGACGGTTGTAATTGATGATAATTAGAGATGAAAGGGAATGAATGAGTTTTAATTAAGGTAAGAGCTTATTTTTAGTCTGTGCATTAAATTACATGATAATATAGTAAATCACATGGGTCGAAAAAAGAATGATATAATGTATCAATAATATATCATAAACAATGACACATTGTAAAGTAATAAATTACACGGTAATGTATATTGTGTAATAAATTACATGGTAATGTAGTAAATTACATGTGTCAGAAAAGAAATCAACAATATATCATGAACGATGACATAATGTAATGTGTAATAAATTACATAGTAATGTAATAAATTACATGGGTCGAAAAAGGAATGAAAAAGCAGATTATATGTAATAATTCGAATAATAGAAGTTTTTCCTCCTTTGATTCTGCTCTTGGTGTTGAAGACGTTGACGTGGTGTTTGAGGATATGGGACAGGACGATTGTAATTGATGATAATTAGAGATGAAAGGGAATGAGGGAGTTTTAATTAAGGTAAGAGTCTTATTTTTAGTATGTGCATTAATTATTTTTTTATTTGTATTTTGTTTAATGTTACCTGTTTTTTTATTTTTTCCAAAATATTATTAGTGTAAGTATTTTTGCAACTTATTTTCAACAACTACTAGAAAGACTAAAATAGTTATAATTGAGAGTATTAGTCAAGTTATAATAGTCAATGGGTGGATTTCGTCTAATTACCACAAAGACTTAAGGCCTAAAATTAACCATGCCCAATTTCCAAACCCAATTCTTTCTTTCTACCTTTCAACGAGACCAGACGTGAATTGAAAAAATCATCCTCAATTCTAATCCATAATTTGAACCCTCAAAATAGCACCACGCCACCAACGACTCTAAAATTCCGACCGGTGTGGTGGGGACGACAAGACAGGTGTAGCACAGTAGCGGTGTTGGCGGCTTGGAGCATGAACTCGGGCTCGGCAGACGGCAGCTACAACGAACTGCGAACAGAGTACAAGCAGTCATTTTGAAATGTGCTCTAAATTTCGACCTTGTTCTTCTAATTTTCTTCATTCTGAAATGAAATATGATGCTTGATAATTGATTTTTGAAGGTAATTTCTTATTTCTAGCCTCTTAGTATAATGTTATTAATAAATATACTTGTATTAGAATTTAGAGCAGATTGTTAATAGCAGGCATATTTCAGATTGTTAATATATGTATTTTTGCAAAGATTTAAGAATAATAAGCATTTGGGAGATAGCTATTTACAAACTGGGTATTTGCCCAAAGAACCCTTAATAATATTGTAAATAAATGCAAGATAAAGACCTATACTTAACCAGTAGTTTATTATGGGATTGTATCAAATGTCATGATAATGGTAATGTCATTTTTTTTAGCTTTAGTGCAATGCTAGGGGAAGTAGTATGGGATTCTCTTGTTGACGAATTTGCTAAATTAAAGAATCGTCAGGTTCAACTTACCTTTTAGCTTAGTACTAGACTAAGAGTTGTTGAACACTTTTTTGTAATGTATTTGATTTTATGTTCTCTTTTAAAAAATTAGTTTTATATAAATGAGTTTTTGATCTTTCGGTCCGGCTAGGGTAGTCTGGCTTGCTTGCTACGCCTCTGATTTGTTTCAATAATTAAACACAACTACCAAAGTTAATTATATCAAATACGACTGAACTTTTTAAAAGTGATCTTACATGCCACTATACTTTAAAATTTATCTCAATTATCACTATATTTTTCAAAAGATTATCTCATCGGCCACTGTATTTTAAAAATCATCACACTTACGATTGAACTTATCAAAATATTACTTAATTTGCCATTAAACTTATTAAAATCAACTATTTTTTAATTGAAAACTTATCATTTAATTGTATCATATATTAATAATTGAAAATGTCACATAGTAAAATCCATTTTATATCTTTCCTTCATTAATTTTTAAATGATTACTACATGAGTGTTTAATGGGGCAAGTTTTTCACAAATGAGATGACAAATGAAGTAAGCTTTTAAAATATAGTAAGTATGGGGAATAACTTTTCAAAAGGTTCAGTAACATTGGAACTAAATTTTAAAGTACAGTGCATATAGAATTATTTTTGAACTTAAAGTACAGTGCATATAGAATTATTTTTGAAAAGTTTAATAATATTTGAGATAATTAATTCCAATAACCATAAGATTTAAAAATGAACAGAAAAAGGCAAAAATGTAATTTTTTTTTTGGCGTACTGTAGGTACTTTACAATTTTTGAAATGTGTAATTGCTTTGGTAAGTTAGAAATTTCTCATCAACATGTGAATCTTTTTCTGAAGTTGATATATTTATGATGGTAAGATTGATTTGGTATTAATTAATGATGATGATAAACACATGTAAAGTTAAACGTCCTTGAAATCAGATTCCTCTCCTTTTGACTTTTAGCGGAATGAAGGAAAGACAATAATATGACAGTTTCGTCACGATTTTAGTCGTATTGTGCGTCCCATTACTGAAATTGACCTTTCATTTATATTACACGATCAGTTCAAATTGGCAAAAAAGTTTTGTATTGCATCTTCTGTAAAGATATTTCCAGCCAGCCATTTATATAGTGGGAAATTATTAGGAATTCATTTGTGCGTTTCCAATTATTTCCCACAACATATGCGTCTAATCGTGTAATATCACTAATCGGCACCAGTATCTTTAATGGCATCCAATGATGATGTCACTTTAATGAGCCATTCTTCTTTGTATGTTGATAACTCTCTCAGACTTTTAGGTATGTTATGCCACATGAGAAACCATAACCATGTAGTATGTCTCGATGCACGCAACATATCTGTATGGCACTATATAATGTCATCCATGTGATTTTATATCATTTTTACCCTTAGGTAGCAGGTACCATAAATTTTTAATAAACACTCTTCAAATATAACAATGACCATAATTGGTACCTAAAACCAAACGGATTGAGATTAATTTAAACAGTTGAAGATGTAACACTTCAAAATTTCAACACACATGCATGAAGATTGTATTATTTATCAGATGTACCACGTAAGATATACATTCGTTGCACCTAAATTTTTCTTGTTTGTGAATCATCATCCGTCTAGTTGATTTTTCTATTTTCATTTCAGGGTAAAAAGCCATGATTAATATTATGCAAGAGAGGCTCATTACTCTCAATGGCAAAAGAGCAAATCTCACAAGAAGAACTAGTTGTATTACCCGTGCGATGCACGGGAAGGGAAACGATAAAAGTAAAAACACATTATAACTTAGATAGTTACATAATTATCAACCTTTTAATTTAATATTTACGTAAGTTCGACTTTTCAATTTCTGCAGGTAAGTTTGTTATTTAACATGGTTTTTAAATAATTTGTTTATAATGTAATTTTTTTTATTAAATAGTTAAAACAATTCTGAACTTTTTTCATTTTGTATATGTAATCTATACTAAATAATCACACATATAGAACTTTTAGAATTCCATTTCAAAAATAGTAAAACAAATGAAATAAATAATCACATACTAAATAACAATAAAACCAAAAAAAAAAAAAAAAGGAAATTATGTAACAAGTACACAAACAATTCCGCCACGGCGTGTCGAAAAAGTTACATCCAAAACAAATTTGCAAATATAAGTGGGCCATATTGAGGTATTTACTCTATTTATTAAGCTGACCACAATTACTTATTAATAGCGCACAATGAGCTCCTCTAAGAAAAAAAAAAATCGTTAGTTCGGTAAATTTCTAAACAAATTTTGGTATCCCATTTCGCTAGTGGGCCAAATACGTTTCTACAGCCCAATAATTATGTGGTGGCCCATTTCATTTGCACAACCAGATTTTTGGAAAAACACATCCATATTAGGGATGTCTTGAAAATTACAAGGGTTTTAAAATCACTTTCGAAAAATAAGAGACCAATTAGAATATTTTGAAATCTCAGGTGGTACATAATAACACAACATAAAACCCAAGAACTTCAAAAAACAAGTACAAACACACACTAAACCGCGTAGCCCACACAATCGCAGCAGCATCGAAGAACAATCGAGGAAGATGAAGCAAATTGAACAACCAGGCAGCTAACAATCGATCTCCATCTCCAACAACATAAAAAATCCACAAAACACAAACGATTGACCTGATTTCTGTTACAACAAACACGACTCAGCAAGCTTAAAAACGCGGGTAATATTACGAATCCATTACATTGAATTGCTCGATTCAATTTGGGGAAAATATCAGATGATATAAAACTAAGATTTACTTCATATAATGAAATATAAACTCTCGATTTACAAACTTAGACCTACAAAATTAGACCAATTCAATGATAACACTTAAAATCTATAATCTTCTAATTGTGGCCGAAATTCTACAAAGCAGATACAACAAAAGCTTAGGAATTAGAGTGTTCTGTTCTATTATCTACAAAAACATATCAATAGGTAATAATGCAGAAATTACTAACAATAGGTAACAATGCATATGAATTGTGAATCCTGACAGTGATTTTGGAATGAAATTGTTACTGAAATAACTCTGAATATATGTAGCTTCTGGTTGTTACTGTAAACATATACATTTACTGAATTCAGTGTCATTTTTATGCTGACATTTAGACTCTTCCGATCTGTTACTCAAATCACTGTGAATATATGTAGCTTGTGGTTGTTACTATAAATGTATATGTTTACTAAATTCAATGTCATTTTTATGCAGCCATTTGGAATGATATTTGTTTACTAGAATCAATATCAATATAAGTAGCTTGTGGTTATTACTGTAAACACATATATTTAGTGAATTCAATGTCATTTTTTTGAAGCCTTTTGCAGTAATATTGTCACCGAAATCACTCTCAATACATTTAACTTGTATAGTCAATTCAATATCATTTCTATGCAGCCATGTTAGACATCAGTATCTGTTTAAGGACTAGATCGGAAGAGCTTGGAATCATAACAACGAGTACATAGGTGGAGAGATATTGGGCATAGTAGTACAAATCAGCTCCATCTACAACTAGTTAAAGCAAACAATTTGTGCAGAGATGGACCTAGAGCAAACCCAATATATGCAATAACAGTCAAGTACAACATTGGAGAAGAGCTGTCACATGTCACAATTACTAGCAACAACAGCTCCTTCTGCTATTTAAACATGAAGAAAATGCAAAGAAACCCAGCAGTATATCCATTGTGCATTGAGGTTAACAACACACAAGATATCACCCCAAATAGACAAATCACAAATCAAGACTTCAACACTGATGAAGCTCCACTGCCTCTACAACAAATTGTGACTGATATATGCAATGCAGTTCAGTACAATCATTTGACAGTTGAACCAGACCTTGAAATCATCACAAAACCTTCTCCAGACAACTTGCAAAAAGGATATGTTTATCGCAACAAATCAGTTCTGAAGATGAGCTTATCCCTGTATGCAATAAAGAACTGCTTCCAATACAAAGTCAGAATATCCGACAAGAAAGAATATATTGTCAACTGTGCTGCTTCAGAATGCAACTGGACATTTAGATCATTAAGAATTGGACAAACAGATATCTTTTGCATAAGAGAGATCAGAGACTGTCACACATGTCCTGCACATAGCAACTATGCTGGTCATAGACAGCTAACATGTTCAGTTGTTACTACAACAATTCAGTACAAATTCACTTCTAGCAAAACACACTACACCCCAAATGATGTACAAACAGACATCATGAATAAATATGGAGTCAACATAACATATGACAAATCATGGCATGGGAAAGAGAAATCACTAACAACAGTCCGTGGTAACCCAACACAGTCTTATCAAGATCGGAAGAGTATACCTGTACATGCTGGAAAAATCAAACCCTATATCTGTGGCCAGAATTGAGAAGGATGACAACAACATATTCAAATATCTCTTCTTAACTTTGGAAAGTCATTCAATACTGTTGTACGTGCATACACACTAGCAGACTTTGAACATTACATGAAAAGGCTGGACAAACTCAACAAGGGAATCAGAGAATATCTGGTATGTAATTCTACTCACTTTACATTTCAAAAGTATTAGAAAAACCTATTTGGCTATTTGATAACAAGTCTATAAAGTGTTATTTGATAACAAGTCTATAGAGTGCTGCACAGTAAATAGAGCATACAAACTAAAAATTTAGTGAAAAAGCTATTCAGCTACTGATTACATGTTGTTACTTGATGCAAACAATATATAAAATTAAATTATTACTGATTCCCAAAAAAATAATGCTGTTACTCATTATTAAAATAATAAACTGTCTTCTGAATTTATTTCTTCCTAATCATTACAACATGTGTGACTCACAGCTTAAAGCTGCTTATGAAAACTGGTCAGTGGTATACATGCCCAGAAACTGATATGGCACTATGACTTCTAATATAGTTGAGTTAGTGAATGCAGTAATAAAGTCAGCAAAAGACCACCCCATCCTAGCCCTGTTGGAGTCACTTTGACAAATACTTCAGCAATGGACATTCAAAAACAAAAACAAAGCTTCTTCAACATTCACAACATTGGCAACAAAGTATGAAAACAAATTACGTAGTCGGATAGTGGAATGCAACAATATGAAGGTATTACTTTCTAAACCGAATTCTTCAACAAGAAATGTTGGCACCACATATTACATATTTACACCATATATCTTCAACTTGTAGGTATCCCCAGCAAGCCACAACATGCATGAAGTGAAAGATGATATCATCACACATACTGTTGACATTCAGAATAACAGTTGCAGCTGCATGGTATTCCAAATAGACCAAATACCATGTACGCATGCACTGGCAGTCATTGGTACCTTGCAACTAGTAATATCAGTACTGCTCCAAGTATTACACAAAGCTGCAGTATCTGGAAACCTATCAAGGGATTGTATTCCCTGTCCCAGATGAAAATGACTGAGATATACCACAACACATGCAGTCGGAGCTAGTACTTGCCCCAAATCAAAAAAGAAGTTCTGGAAGACCAACAGAAAAAAGATACAGATCCCGTGCTGAGAGAAAGATGATTATGAAGTGTAGTCGATGCAAACAAATTGGACACAATCGTAAAAGTTGCAGAGACATGATTCCACTGAACAACAAGGTATAGAAAGCAACAAAAACAAGAAAAGATCGGAACATCTGATTCCTAGTACTATTCAATTTTTTGTTTCTTTTTACTACATCTCTTTAAACACAAAAGACATGAGTTTATCTTGCTTACAATTCTTTGTATTGTTATTGCATTCCCAAATACTTTGTTCATATTTTTTGGACATCAACTCAAGCTATTAGTATTTGTTACAAATTCTAAGCATATAAATTCAATAATATTTCTGAATTCAGGATTATTCACAGTAGTCCGATCTATTATAGAAATTATATAACATGAGTAACATAAACACTGCTTATAAATCCTAGAATTGCTTAAATTATATATATTCAAATATAATCATAGAACATGTAATTAAACATTCAATAAAAATTAAAAACTACATAACAATTAAACAGAAACAAAACATAAATAAAACTACATGTTCAGGACAACAATTAACAAATAACTAATAATTTTAGGACAGATAATATCTGTCATTATAAGCTGGCTACTCTAGCATATATTAGTTTGCATCATCTCCACTTATGTTTCAACTCTTCTTTAGCAATGAAATATCATCATCCTCACCAACATTGTCACCACTTGTTCCCTCATCACGTTGCCTTTTTATAGCTAGTCAGTCACCTGAATCAACTTTATGGGGAAACAAACTATAGAAACAGAATAAAAATGATATTTACATCCAAAAAAGTCAATATATTTATATATAATGAAGATACTTTCTAAAAACCTTTGCTTAAATTCTTCAAGATCCTTCACTCATGAATTCACTTTCATCTTTGTAGCTTTAGATACATAAATGATTCCAACATTGCCTATAAAAAACATTGAAACATTAGTATCAATTGTGTATTCTACTTTTTAACTTAGGTAATACTATATTACACACTAAAAACAAACCTTTAATTATTTGTGTCCGACAAAGCTGTAACATAATGAAGCGTTTTTCATTCGGACTATTACTTGAACACTCACAAAGTACCCTTGCATATCCATCTGTCAAATTGCATGAAATCTGATTTTTCCTGTAGCCATTCAATGAATTATTCAAAACAATTACAGTAGAGAAATGAATTTCTGTTTATAGTTAGACAATTTTAACATATAAAGTTTATTTTCAGTTTTATCTTACTCTGAATTTTCCAATCTCAACTCAACTTTTCTTTCTACCCCACTGTCAGTAGAAACATGCATTGCAGAAGTGTCTCTTGTCACAATCTCCCCTATGATATCTGTGCATAAAAAAAGTTAAAAATTAACTTAATGTAACACTGAGAAAATAAACTGGGAAAAGGTAAGAACAACAATTATTTTTCTTTAAGGGCAACAACTAAAACAAATAAGAGGAGAAAAATATCACCAAACAAAGACGCTTGTTTAGAATGGCCTGTTTCTTGTATTTCAGCAAACGAAAATTGTAAATGTTGAAAGGGAATCTTTTCTGAACTGTTTCACCAATAAAAGTTTTACTTGTGAAATATAGATGGTGTGGATGACTTGTTGCTCGATAAATGTCTACATTGTCTCCAACAGAAACATATCTTATGCAAACAACCTGATATTCATAAATATATCTGTCAAATTACTCAATTAGAGAATCTACAACTGTTGCTTGAATTCTAGTCCCTTCTTTGTCTACTAAAAGTATTTCTAATGTTCTTGGATTTTCAGTAGCATGTGGAACAACCCATTTTCGTGCAACTCGGACCTTCACACACCATTGTTGAGTTTTCTTCACATCCCTCAAAAGTATAGTATTTGACATGGTTGGATTTTCTAGAAGAAAGAATGACGGAATTTCAGAAATTATCAATACAATGATTTTCAATATTATTATTTGATCTCTTTTATAGAGCTTGTGAGACGTGTATACAATTAACTTTCTGTACGTGTTTCATGATACAAAGTAACTACTTGTAAGTAACTGTTTCTAATAATCTCATTTTACAACCGCCAGGAACATGAAAGATTTCTGTAAAACAAAAGCATACTGTGACAATTGAATTTAATAACTCTGAATCAATGTATACATATTTGTAACTGCTTCATCTCTGTAACTGCTACATCATGGGAGATCGGAAGAGCACACGTCTGTTATTGAATCAATAAGCCAATTCGTGCATACTAACCGGTTATCATAAATTGCAACAACACAAAACAAATTCCATTACAAATATGTTTCATACGTTCATCTAAAAACGCATAACTCACATTTGGGAACAAAAATAAATAAATACAAAATAAAAATACCAGCAGCACATACAACCAAAACATCAAAACAAGTACCACCTTGCACACATCACAATACAACAGCACACAAAAAACAAAAAACCATGACAACTGTTTTCCTTCTTTCAGTTGCAAACACTTTATTTACAGTCACAAACACAAACAACATAAGTTGTTGCCAAAACAATGACAATTAAAAAAGAACACTCTTGCTTTATTTGAAAACTTACAAATATGTTTCATATGTTTAAGAAAAAGAATACAAGTAACATTTCGAAAAATATAAACAATAAATAGAAACAACACCTCACAACATCACAACATATAAACACCACAACACATCCCAAAAACATCAAAACAATTACCAACTCATAAATGTCACAAGACCACAACACATCAACACACCAGCAACACAAAACAAAAAAAAATAGATCGGACAGTTTTCCTTCTTCCACTTGCAAACACCTCATTTGCAGTCACAGACATACAACATAAACATGTTACCAAAATAGAACAAGAAAACAACAACACGTTTCCTTTTATTTGCAAGTTTATAAATATGTTTCATGTGTTTAAAAAAACAAATACAAGTAATATTTTAGAAAATAGAAACAACAAATAGAAACAACACCTGACAACTCTACAACACATAAACACCACAACAACACTTCATATACAGTCACAAACACAAACAACGTAAGCTGTTACCAAAACAAAACAAGAAAAAAAGAACAATCTTTCTTTATTTGAAAACTGACAAATATGTTTTATATGTTTAAGAAAACAAATACAAATAAAATTTAGAAAAACAAAAACAACAAACAGAAACAACACCTCGCAACACCAAAACACATAAACACCACAACGCATCCCAAAAACACAAAAAACAATTACCAACTCATAAACGTCACAAGCCCACAACACATCAACAAACCAGGAACACAAAATAAAAAAAATAATAACAAACAATTTTCCTTCTTCCACTTGCAAACACCTCATTTGCAGTCACATACACACAACATAACTTGTTATCAGAACAGAACAAGAAATCAAGAACACATTCCCTTTTATTTGCAAGCTTACAAATATGTTCCATGTATTTAAGAAAACAAATACAACTCAAATATGGGGAAAAAATAAAATTTTAAAAAACACATACCAACATACATTACACAGCCCAAAAATATCAAAACAATTACCAACTCACATACGTCACAACCCCACAACACATTAACACACCAACACCACAAATAAACAATGAATAAACAACTCCGTGTCAATTGCAAAACACCTCAACTCCGTACATATACTGTTTCAAAAAAGGAATAGTTGCACAAAGAGACAAAAACATATAGTAATACAAAACATAGAGCCATACTACTAGCACAAAACATATAGTCATACTACCAACACATATTACACAAAGCATCAAGAGAATTAACACCTAGCCTGGTACAACTCATAGGTAAACAACTGTATTAATCACATATCAAAACCACATTACTCACAATATTAAGATACAATTAAAAAATCAACAAATACAACAAAATCGAGAACTTAATCATTAAATCAACAAATCAATACAACATAAGGAAAAATCAAAACAAGAAATATATATTACACACACACACACAGATATATATACAGAACATTCCAAAACAAAATTTTTAAGTGTGAAATTTGTATACAAGTTTTGAAACAAAATACCATCTCATTCATTGTGCACATTTGTTTACAATTAAGATCAACACCATCATCAAATTCTCCACCAAGCACAATACACCAAAAAACACCTAATAACCAACAGATCTATTCACATAACTAAACAACTTTGCAGCCAAATTCAATCGAGCAGCTGCTGAGTTAAATTTCTTAGGTATCATGAGAAGGCGATTGTATAACAGATACTCAGTATACTTGATCACAAACAATCCACAATTATGACTACAAAATAAATATAAAAATGACAAAATCAAAACATCATATCATTACTCAAATATTGCCAACTAACATAAATTAAAATGCTCAACAATATACCCATTATTTTATTGGGGAAGGTTGGTTAAAAACTCTATACTAAGCTCTGCCAAATGTGACTTGTCTCCAGTCATATCTGAACCCCAAAAACTAGCACGTGCCATCAACTAAGGCAACAACTGGCAATACAAACCCATGAGCTCTCGCATCTCTTTGCGACGTGAACTTGGAGAATTGGAGTTGTACGCAAACACATTGTGCTTCTGAATATCAAAATGCAGCAAAATCCAATGTGGAGTTGTCCACATAAGCACTGGAAGCAACACATGATCAACATCTCCCCAACTTCTGCTCAGATCCACCTTTCCACCCTTAACATGGCCAACAAGTGGATGTTTTGTAGTGATTGATGAGGGATCATCTAACAACTTCTGGTAATCCATGTGCATCAGATGCACAAAAATAGAGTTAGTAGTTGTTGCCCGCATCTCAACTTTTGAACTATGACTTGCCAGCTGGCGGAGAAAGTAGAAACAGACATCGATATGCTGCAATGATATAAAATGATTGAACTAAAAGTAGAAACAGACATCTCAACTTTCTCCATTGAAATGCTATACGCAGTAGCAATAGCAGCATCCAACTGCCTCTGGACATTCTCATCAGCAAGAGTATCATCATCCTATAAATAAAAATATTTTATAAAGCAAAGGAAAATATAATTGAACTAAAAAAATTCATTGATACAGTTTTAAAAAAAAAAACCAAAAGGAAAAAAACTAAAACAACTTTTAAAATAACAAGAATACCTTATCCATTTTCTACGCAGATGAATTAGTTATAGCATCAAATGCAGCGTCAACGTGCCTCTGGACTTCTTCTTGAGAAAAAAACGCATCATCACGAACAAAAACATCTTCAAATGCTGAACTGACATACACCGGAACAGTTGGTTGTTGTACAGGACTCAAGCTAAATTGTAAATCATCCGATCTCTACCCAGAACTGGAGTAGAAGCTTCCTCAACACATGTACCTAGGAGTGGGCATCGGTTCGGGAGTTCGGTTTTTAGACCAAACCGCAACCGAACCGACAAAATCGGTTCTCAAAACTTTTAAACCACCACCGAACTATTGACTGACTGAAAACCGACACCGACCAAACCGCTTGTGGTTCGGTCAGGTTTGAGATAACTGTTGGCTTCAAAACCTTTTCCAAGAGCCCGTCTTGGACCCTAAAAAATTGAACAACGAAGTAATAAATAACTTAAAGTGTAAACTAGATTCATTGACAATAATGCTTGCTAGCTCATCTTTACCCTAAAACTCTTTTACTGACACTGCCTTTTTTATAATTACCAGACACCTCCTCACCTCCATTCAATTTTGATGTGGGACCTTGTGGGATTAAATCATATATACCCGTTTCTGTAAAAAGCCTTCAAACTTTACAGGGGAGTGGCCACATAAAACTGAAAGCATAAGGAAATTTCATCTTTGCTTCTTCTTCCAACAAGAGCCTTCTTCATCCATGATTTTTGATTTGATAGGGCAATTTCGAATTCTTCATCTATTAATGCGGCTGCTTGCCTGCTTCTTCTTCTTTCCTTCTTCTTCATCTATGATTTGGGGTTTCATTTGTTCCTTTTGATTTGTGATGTGGGTTTGTGGATCCATCTTTGTTTGTTCTCCTCTATGTAGATCTACAATTTGCGTTCAAATCAAAAGAAAACTAGAAAAGGATTTGATTTTTGCACTTCAATTTTTTGAATTTTCACAAGGACAGACACAGTACACAAGCTGCGTAGCCAACTTTTGGAGCTGTTCACGGTCGGTACTTTTCTTCCTGGTTCGGTTCCGGTTCTTGCTGGTTCTAGGACAGCAAACCATCATCCCAACCGAACCACATTTGCTTAGTATGAAAATCGACCGAACTGGTCCGATATCATGGCAGAACCGGCGGTTCCGGTTCTGTTCTATAGGTTACGTCAGCCGGTCCGGTTTTCTCGGTCAAAATGCTCACTCCTACATGTACCATCATCACAAACTTTAGAATCTTTCTCCACATCATCAACTTCCTCCAGCACCTTCAATTTCAACAAAAATATTAAAAAAGTGCAGAACATAAAACAACTAAAAAAAGAAAAATAAATATCAAATACTACCTCGTTAACAACAACACATTCACCCCTATCAACCACCTTCTCATTGTTAACAGACTCAAATTTGTTTAGATGCCTCAATACAGTCACAGAAACAAAAAATTCAGAAAACCATAAAAAAAATTCAAAATAAAACAAGCAAATGACCAACTACCTTATTACCAGCATCATCGTCACCTCCCTTTGCATCATCCTCACCACCAACATCAACCTTAGCATCATCTCTACCCAAACGCTATAATCAATTGAAAGGGGGAAGATAGAAGAATTAGGAAATACGACAGCAAAACAACAAAAAATAATCAAAAAATAAAATAAGGAAAAATGAACAGAAAATATGAATTTCATATAAAACATTGCCTCATCATCTACAACAGCTTTACCAGAAACAGAGTCAACCTGGACAGTATCAGATATATGACCCTCTCTAGGACCCATGCCAGTCACTTGCCGAATAGCATCATCAATCAACTCCTTAAAATTGACATCAAACCCATCATACGGCTCTTCAGCTCAGAAACTTCAGACTTCAAATCTGACTGGCTTCACAAATGGTGAACAGCAAAGACCCATCTCATCAGAAAAAGAATCAAACTTGATGCCCATAGCAGTAACAGCATCTTCCAGTGAAGAAAACTGCAACGACATGCTAGGGCCATCACCACCCGCAGATCGACAACCATTTTTTAAAAAGTCAATGATAGACTTCATTGACTTCATTTCAGCAACAAGATCGCGGATCTACACATGCCCAGTATTAACTTCACGCGCTTTTGACAACTCAGACTTCAAACTATTCAACCTAGATTGCATTTAATCAATCTTTTCTTCAAACACATCAGTATAATCAGCCTAACAAAACACAAAAAACAGAACACAATAAACACATAGAACATAAAGCAACAACAAAAACAGCAGAAACAAAAAATAACTGAAAAAAATTAAAAACAACATTTGAACACATATGGAATCAGATGAATAAACCTGTTCAAATCTGGGCCTTTTGTCACGGTCTCTGACACCTTCAACAGCAACTTTAGACCTTGAGCCTCTACTACGCTTCCCCCGTGCCGAAGACTTCTCAACAGCCTTCACTGTCCGCCGTCTACCCTGCTCAACAGCCTGTGGAGTATTCTCAAAATCATCACTCTCAGAAGAATCTTGAGAAACATCATCGCTATCAAAAACATCTTCCACAACTTTCTTCAACTAATCCTCATTTTAAATCCCAATTGTTGGTTGAGCAGGAGCAATAAACTCAAGGCCAGCCATACAAGGAAGACCCTCTTCCTCTTCAGTTGGAAATATGTTCGCAACACCAACCTGGAAAAAGAATAAAAACAGAACAACTTACATCACAGTTATAGAAGAAATCATCATTCAGATCACGAGCACTCGGAGAATCAGTTGCCCTCCAAGTTACAATACGAGGCATACCTGTCTGAGTACGAACACAAAATTTATCCGCAAAACTAGGCACTCATATAACCAGACGTAGAAGGTAAGCAAAAAACCAGACAGTCGAAATGCTTCCTTATCTCGATCCTGCAACCCTCTTTTCAACTGGGCCAACAACCAAGAAAACATCTGCTTACCCCACAGAAACCTCCCCATCTCAGTCCAATCATCAA
>CAVNYN010281725.1:0-23359 GCA_963692815.1 Nyctanthes arbor-tristis
GTTGTAATTAAATAATATTTAAATTAAATGTTATATTAATGATAAGTAAAATTATAAATTGATAAAGAAAAGAGAAAAAAGACCATCAAACAAGCCCATAATAATTGTCCTATCAAGCAATTTTCTCTCCCCACTCACGCCTTTGTCTTTTCCAGTCTATTTATTGTACTGATACATTGTATTTGAACCATAGAAATCGACCTCTCTCTCTCTTTCCCTCCCCCCCCCCCCCCGGGGGTGCCCGTGTATAAAGTTAGGGAGATTTTTAAGAGTTCGTTGAATTTAGTTTTAAAGATATCTTGTTCATCATTTAAATTAAAGATTTGTTTGGAATATATTATTTTTTCCATTTATAAATTTATCTATTATAATTTAATTATTGATTTGATAACTATTTAATAATTACTATACATTTCAAACTTCAATTAAATCTTTACCACTCATTTTCACTCATTATAAATTTTCTTTATAAATTGACTTTATAAATCTAACCAAACGGGCTTGGGCAAGAAAAAGGAAACTTGGACAGAGACTAAAGTCTATATTTCAATGACTACAAATTAAATCAGAGTGTCTCCAGCCATCTCCAAATTTAAAAGGTGGTTTCACTCTAATTATCCTCTATACCCTCCCTCAAATATGGGGGGTTGGTAATTAATTACGAAAATGTTATAGTTTATTTATGAAATTACCACTACTATAATTACGATAATGTCATTCGTGAATTAATTTTGATTTTTAATATTTAATTGTTTTAATTTTGAGTTTTAAATTTTCCATATTTTTATTAATACTATTAATTTATTTTGCCTCAGAGATAGGGTAGAATTAGGATTAGAGTATGATCGGATTATTATTATATATTATCTCCTGATGGAGTGCATGAGCAGTCACTTAACTGACAAGTGGATGGAAGACAATTCATTCATTATCTTGTCAACCTTCAATAATTGATTCCCGACTTGGACTGATCAAATGACTCTCATTATTCGTTTATTAAAACTATTCATAAATTATAATTTCACCAAATATTTAATTTGACAGCAACTTAGCTACATTGACACATTTTAAACTGAAAATATTTTAGTGGTATACGTGTAGTACTTTATAATACCACAGAACTCATGTGGTGCTATAAAATACTATACATATAGTATTAAAACACTATTTAATTTCAAATCATTTTAAATTCTTACTATTCATTTTATCTCTCTCTTCATTATAATTACTTCTAAATTTTGAATATAATATTGTGAATCAAACAACAGGGCTTGTTTTAATTAGGAGTTTTATGTCAGATATTGATTTTTAAAAGTTGATTTTTTGATATGATGTGCGGTAGGAATGTAGTCTAAAGAAGATGATAGAGAGGTGCGTCCAGGGAGTAGCTGGGGGTGGCCAACCCGATCCCCGGCTACCTCTATTTTCAAAAAAATCTTTTTTTTTTCTTTTACAATTTTTTTTTTTAGTATTTTGGTTAGGGGTTGTTAAGTTTTGACTCTCTTTTCTATAATTCTTGGCTACGGCCCTGGGTGCGTCAGTTTTTTTCTTTTTTATTTTTTTGTTAAATGAAGAATGTAATTGGTATTAAAATTCGACTTGACTAATAATTTTTGATTTAAGATCCTGACATCTGTTACTGTTAATTTTGTTTCGTATTACACTTTGTTCAAACAGGACAACATATAGGTGTTGAATTTTGCGTGATGTACACGGTGGATTGTGTGGGCTTCATTGGGCCTGCATGGATGACTTTAACGCTCGTGACGTCGATTTTTACGCTCCGATCTTTTGATTTTTGAGCTTTTCTTAAGGCCGAGTAGCCAGCCGACTACAAAGTGAAATTTGTAGAAAATTCACCAAATTTTTTTTTTTGATACATTGTAGAAAATTCATTTAAAACTAAGGAATAATTTTATTTGAAGATAAAAATGATTACATGGCAGTGTCAAGGTATTTGTGATTGGAGAGTCAGAGCTTAATCTATTTCCCTAGTTGGTGGACTACCAGCGATCCAACATCATCATATGTGTACGAAAAAGAATTTACGAATTCTTCTTTCATTTTATTTACTAGAAGAAAAAAATACAGAAGTTACTATTTTCCCGAAAACTTCCAAGAAAGTCATTAGATAGTATGGGACTTAATTTAACATTGTATTCCTTCTACGAGATTTCTTGTGTGGTGCGTGTGCTTCTCTTTGTCACATGAACTAATTAATGTTCATACTTATCGTCTCCAACCATGAGAAGGATGTTCTAAAATACAGATACTTTCACCTACGAAGATTGAATAGTTATTTTTTCATTTTGATTATTACAAAGTTACAAACATAGTTGACTGGCTTCTCAAGTCTCTCCAAGTCTTCGCCCAAGAATTTCCAGCAACAATTATTGGATAGGCACAGTACCCATTCTTTTTTCTAAATTTCTGCCTTTAGTTCACACTTTGGTGACATCTTCTTTATTTTGACAAAGCGCAAGCAGAGAAAGAAGCAGATCACTGACACTGTGAGTTCGCAAGGTAAATGCATTACATTGTGCCATTCCAATTCAGTAACATGATATAGAACTTTAATTCATTTCAAGGATTCCTAATATTATTCTTTCCTCCCCTCCACAGAGGAAAGATCACAGGAACACAAGCTTGTTCGCCGTGCTTTGGAATTAATTAATAATAATAATAATAATATTGCAGTTTTTGGCGTTCAAAATCACTCTGCATATTTTTGTCTTCTTCTTTTATCCATCTTTTGTATATATATTTCCGTTGTCTAATTAATGTGTATTAATTGTTATTTTGTGTATGCCATTTGTCTGGCTGAATGATTGACTTATAAATGTGTACCTCATAAAGATAGCTGAATGAGCAAAATTATGAGAAGAACTGAAGGAAATAATGCTTCATATTTTATCACTCTCTCTCTCTCTCTCTCACACACACACACACATTCATTTTCTTTTTTACAAAACAAAGTTTACTTACTATATTGCAAGTCTCCCAAAGAATTTCAAGGAGAGTGCATTTAATTATCTCCTTCTATTGAAAATGATCTCCGATCATACCATTCGTGTTGATGCCTTATGGAATCAGGTCGTCTATTCCATTACTTTTTAGTATTAAATTCTTCTACATCATGAAGCGAATCAAGACGGTTTATGACTTCGACAAAAAGCAATACACAAACAAAATCACATCCTTAATGCTTCTCAAAAACTGTTAAGTACGTAACAATTTCGGATTTGCAAGGTAAATGAGAAAGTTAGACTCTTCAGTTACTGGGTCTGCAATTCTTCGGGTTTCAAATAAAAAATAAAGAAAAAAATTACCATTCCAAGTTAGTAATACATATTAAACCATCTCAAGGCAAATACAAAGTCATAAATGCAGTTTGTTCTTATAGAATACTAAAAAATGAATCGAGTTAAAACAGATCGGAAGAGCTAAAAGAAAGCTGGAATATGAATATATATAAAAGTTAAAAAAATTAGATTGCAATTAGTCATTGGTGAAATGTAAAAGTATAATGCAACCTTCTTATGATTAATTTGATTAAACTTAAACTAAGATATAATAACTAAGCATCAAAATTGATCGTTGAGTAAAAAATTTCTCTGTTTTACCTTTTCTTACCACCACGGTTTAAATGTGATTGAGTAACCGGTTCTCTTTTGTTGCCTTCTTTTTCACTTAAGGTAAAATTTTGGGCTTTTTCAGACGTGGCCTTACCCAATTCTTTCAATTATTGGTTTCAAAGATATTTCTTCGTCCTTTCCTCCCAACTAAGCGTGAAGATTACAGGAACGGGAGGTTGTTGTTGGTGCTTCTATTTATTGGCTCATCAGCTTTGGGATTCATAGTATTGCAGTTTCGGCTTTTCAACACTTGCTTGGTGGTAAAATGCTATTCTTCTGTCTTTTTATATTCACGTAACCAAGCCAAGCAAACTGACGCTTGAGGGATTTGAAATTTAGCTTCTATGACATCAGCAATAGAGACCCATCTATTCCATAATCTCCATCACCAGTAGAGACCCTTCTACTACATGAGTACAAAACAAATTGAGTTATATTTAATTTTTAATTTCTTTTTACTATTTAACTTGATTTCCACTCGTACATTATACGTGTAGAGTTCTAAAGAAATTTCATACATAAAATATAACATAATTATGTTTGTCAAAGTTAGTGTCATAAAGAAACTAAAATACATAATCTGTATAGAATTAATATGCATTCTATATTTGCAAGTAGCATGCAATCAATTCTTTATTTTACTGACATAATTTTAAATTCTTGTTATCAGTCCATCGATATTTCGATGAACTAATAATTTTTTTATTAATTCTTATTTTTTATTTCCTTTAAAGACAATAAACATCGATAGTATAATTTTATATTTAGTTTTACACCCATGTATTTACACACATATTATATATGTTTCATACCCGTATGTTTTATAGGCATATTATAGTGACATAGTAAATACAATAGATTAAAAGAATATAAAATCATGAAATTATACAATTGAACAAAGTAAAATTAAAATTCATTAGACAAATATGAGATATATCTAACCAAAATATAATACGTAGATAGAATTTCAAAATAAAATATTAAATTAAATGATTAAAAGGAAAAATATAATAATAAAGAAGAATATAATAATATTGAAATCTTAATTGATATACCTAACCAATATGTAACATGTAGAAAGAATTTCAAAATAAAAACATTAAATTAAATGGTTAAAAGGAAAAGTATAATAATTGAACCAATAATTTTTTATTAATTCTTATTTCTTATTTCCTTTAAAGACAATAAAATCTGATAGTATAATATATATTAGTTTTACATTCATGCGTTTAACGGAACACTATACTTCACACCAATGCGTTTCACGGACATATTATACTGATAAAATAAAATACAATAGAGTAGAAGAATATAAAATGATAAAATTATACATTCAAAATTAGTGGTGCTAAGTAGCATTACTCAAAATTAAAATCTATTAGGCAAATATGAGATATATCTAATGAAAATGTAATATATAGATAGAGTCTCAAAATAAAAGTATTAAATTAAATGATTAAAAGGAAAAGTATAATAATAAGGAAAAGTAATATTGAACTCAAGATTGATATATTATCTATTTTCATGTAATTCAAACTCATTAGGTAAATGTGAGATATATCTAACCAAAATGTAATATGTATATAAAGTTTCAAAATATAAATTTTAAATTAATTAATTAAAAAGAAAAACGTAACAATAAAAAAGTATAATAAATGAACCAATAACTTTTTATTAATTCTTTTTTTATTTCCTTTAAAGGTAATAAAACCCTATAGTATAATCTATATTAGTTTCACACTTTTACATTTACGGACTATTATGTTTAACACTCGTACGTTTGATGGACATATTATACTGAGGAAGTAAAATATAATATATTAGGAGAATATAAAATCATGAAATTGTACAATTTGATATAGTAAGATTGATAAAAATGTAATATGTAGATAGAGTTCTGAAATAAAAACATTAAATTAATATATAGATAGAATCTCAAAATAAAAATATTATATTAATATGTAGATGAAGTCTCAAAATAGAAATATTAAATTAATTAATTAAAAGGAAAAATATAATATGAAGAAAAGTATAATAATAATAGAATAATGACATCATCAGTTTTTTAAAAGAGCCAGACAATTAGCGGGAAAATCATTTTTAATTGAGTCCGCAATCAAATTAAACAAGACAAACTGTTGATTAATATATATATATATATAGAGAGAGAGAGAGAGAGAGAGAGAGAGATTAGGATCTCATACTGCAAATTTGTCGCTGAGTTCACATGGAGTGGGGTATTCTTGCTTCATGCGTTCAAGTGAATTGGTGTTCACTCTGTGAATGCTGCTACACGGAGTTAAGCCTTATTAGAGACTTAAAGGAAAACACAGAAACTCTTACAGACAAAATTGATTTATTGAAGGCCAAATTAAAGGATAAGCAATTAGATGATGCAGGTTCTTCAAGGAGAGAGTGCAAGGCAGAGGTCGAAATATGGAGGGTTAGCGTCTCTGAAATCATAGCTAAATTTAGGAGCTTGGAACAGAAAGTACGTGGGAGCAAAGTGTGTCATGTTTGTCTGTGAAAACGGTTGGCAAAAAGGGTTATAAAAATGACTGAGAAAGCAAAGGAGCTTGTTGATCAGCAAATTAATTTTCAAGGTCTTTTTCTTGAAAATGTAGTTAAGTATACTGACCAGCTATTGTTAACGTATATCCCAAGTGAACAGCATAACATTGGAACAAAATTTGAATAAATTTTGGGAATCATTTGACAACGCCGTAAGCTTAGGCATTTATGGAATGGGGGAGTAGGTAAAACACTAATGGCAAAGAGCATCAATGATAAGCTTGTAGGTGAAAAGAAATATGACGTTTATTGGGTCACTGTTTCTCAGGAGTCCAACGTTCTTAAATTGCAGGATGAAATTGCTGGGGCATTGAAAATAAACTTTCCGTCGAAGAGTGACAAGACCAAATGAGCAGGTGAACTCTTCCAGGAATTAAGGGAAAGGGGGAGCGTTGTAGTTATATTGGATGATGTATGGAAGACGATTGATTCAGAGGAGATTGGCATTCCTCTAGCAATGGATAGATGCAAATTGGTCATAACAAGCCGATCTAAAGAAGTTTGTCATCAAATGGATGCCGGGATATTAATATTATAAAAGTGAAGCGACTTTCCCGATGAAGAAGCATTGGATCTATTGTTGAAGATAATTGGCCCTACGAAACTTTATGATCCCCAAGTGAACGAGATGGCACAAAAAAGTAGCAAAAAAGTGTGCTGGTTTGCCACTTCCAATTAGAGCAATGGCCGGGAGCTTGAGGGAGGTAACTGACGTTTTTCAGTGGAGGAAGGCCTTTGTAGAACTGAATGAATCTGATGGCATGGAAAATGATGTGTTTCCAATACTTGAGTACAGTTTTAAACGATTGAAGGATCAAAAATTAAAGCTCTGTTACCTATATTGCTCCTTGTATCCTGAAGATTATAAGATTATGCGAGATGAATTGATTTCAAACTTCATTGCAAACGGCTATTGAACATAACTAGTAGGAAGGAGAACTTTGATCAAGGTCATGCAATATTAAATAAATTTAGATGCTTAAATATACAAAATATACAATACAGAAAATATACAAAATAATGATTAGGAAAAGAAATCATAAATGATCCAAAAAATAATGAAAAGAAATTAAATTGGGCAACAAAAGGAGTTGGACGTTGCCCTGCCATATCGTGTCAAATTTCATGTAGGACGGCAAAAATTTTTCACCGGAGATCACTTTGTTTCCTTAAATTCATCTGTTTCCATCGTTTAGGTGTATCCAGTTAAGACGACCACTCCTTCGATTGAGTCAGATTGGGCTCTTTATATGAAGTCTAACTGTCAATAAAAAACAGTCACGTCAAGTGTTATACGCCATGTGGTAATTTTCTATTAACAGCAGACGGAGCTGAATTTGACTCAATGAAAATCAAAACGACATAAAAGTAACGTTTTGCAACATTCCTTACAAAATCTATAACTATATATACATAAAAGTAGAGTCGTTTTTGTTCACTTTCTCTCTCATTTTCACCTTCTAAATTGGGTACCTTTTCTTCCTCATTTTCACCTTCTAAATTGAGTTAAGTCATGCTGACAATTCACTTTATCTGGCAATCTTAGCAGTTCATTTCATTATAAGCTTTTTAATTTTTATTTTATTTAACATTAATAATAGATATATTTGATTTAGTTTATTATTGTGCTCTTCCGATCTCTAATTTTTAATCTCAATCACCACATCAGATTTCATTTATCAAGAAATACCCCTCTTTTCTTTATCAACATTTGCCTTCATTCCCCTAATATAACTCACAAAAATTTTATACACGCATGCATATTATTATGCATGTGTGTGTATGTGTCAAACATCTAAGATTACAAACACTCTATGCTTGTAGCCTAGATGTGTATCATGTATTACACGCATGCATAATAACATGTATATATGAGCAAAATAAAATTCTTGATATAACTCATTCTATCTTAAGAAGTTACTCAAATCTCTCACTTTGTACTTATACTTTCAATCCTTTATCTTCAACAGTTTTATTTTCAATTGATATTCTTAATTTTTAGTTTCAGTTTATCTCATATCGTTGGATTCTTCCTCGATTAGTTCCAGTATTCGCCAATGTTCAGAAAATCAGATTGATCATCAGATCAGAAAATCAAGTCAAACTGAGGTCGAACTGATTTTAATTGAAAACTTAAAAAATAAATGTTAAATTATAAAATTGTAATATTAAGTCAGAATGGGCTCCGTGTATAGAGTCCAATAAATAATAAAAAAACAGTCACGTCAAATGTCACACTGGACAACTACTGTTAAAAATGTAACTTTAGGCATAAAAAAGGAACCTCACTTTGATTATTTATTGAAAAGAATTAAAGATGTATGCATATATTAAACTATTTGGAGAAGGGTTATGCATAATAGGATTTTAGCTTACGGGCCTTGAGTTATCAAAAAGTTTAAAATTTTAATGGATTATTAGTTAAAAAAAGTTTATTGTGAACTGGTAAATCTTATCTGGTTTATTGTGAACTGGTGAACTATGTCCGTGTTTATCGATTGCATTTCGGATTGGTTTCAGTATTTGCCAATTCTTGATTTTTCCAATCGAAGTGGCCATGATGGTTCAGTTCTTTAAACACCGATTAAATTATGTTAATATATTAAAATATTTAGTTTATAGAAGATGTATATTAAGAAAAATTAGATATCATTAATTGATATTGGAAAAGTTAAAAAAAAATCACACAGGGCAATTGATAACGCGTGCATTTTGCAAAAAAAGTTGATGTTACTAACAGACAATTTTATGTAGATATTTCAAAGATTACAAATTGAAAAGGTTTGAATATTATGATATGTATTAAAATCTGCGAGACAACAAATTCTATTACATAAATGTTGTAATACGTGTATTCTTCATGCTATGTTTATCGAATGTAACATATCTTTCCGTGCGTTATACACTGACAGCCTAATACAAACTTAAAAAACTCACCAGTTCAACCTAATACAAACTGCAAAAATTTTCTTTAATATTTTCCCTAGGGTTTTTTTTTTTTTTTTTTTTTTGTACACATTTTTTATCTTTATTAATAATAGATATCATCCGTATTACGAGTATCACTTATATTATTTTTCTTTGCGCACACATAAAAGATCAAGTATTATAGTTTAAATTTTTTTATACAATTATGTTTAATCCTCTTAAACTACTTATATTATCTGATATTTTCATTCCGTACAACACAAAGATGAACATATGCATAATGAAACCTAAATTTGATGGTATTCATTTTGTTGATAATTATGAATTTAGAAATTGGTTTATAAGATCGTCTCGACCAGCTAGTACGATTAATCTTGTATAAGTATTTTAGAGAAATGATATTTATACACACAAAGTGTACAACTTTTGTACACTCATCTTGTATTTACCTAAGTGTCTTTTACCCGATCTTCCTTGAAATCACAATTTTTAGAGAGTGAGGGTAAATTAAGGGGTGTGTGTATAAAAATTGTATATCTTGTATATACAAATATCACTTCTCAATATTTTATATTCTTGAAGCATGATATATGAAGACATAACGCAGAGCTTTGGAATTGGAATATTAAATTAATTATAATTAAACATCATAAATCCCATTATCAATACTTTTCATTTGTTATACTTTGAATAAATATTTTTTGAATTCACATATTATTTAATTTATCTCAAAATTTCATATATCTAGTTCAATGAGAGGTTATAAAGTTTTTTTTTTCTGTATTCATTCCAAACTTTTACAGACTTTTAAATTAAGGTTTTTTTTAATGGATAATTTTTGTGAATTTTTTTAAGGATTCTTTAAACTTTCGTAGATTTATTAAGTAAGTAAAATATTTGTCTGAACTTTATTTGACTTTTATTTTAAAACTTTGAAAGACTTTTGGACACTTTAGTCATTCATTTTTCAAATGAAAAGTATAAATGTATAATATTATGTCGAAGACTAAATGACGAAATTAGGAATAAAAAGCAAATATTCATATTTTTCATATCAATAAAATTATTCTCATAAAAGAAAAATTCAATGGGTACTAAAAGATTTCTTTTATAAATTTTTATAACATCGTAAATATACAAAAATTTTCCTAAAATCAAAATATCTAATTTGTACTTTTACTACTATCGACAAGTAGGACAAAAAAATATAACATCGCCCATTTCCCCAACATAGGTAGGATTAGGAAAACAAGAATAGGACGAGGAGTTAACAATATGTAGGACGCAAATGGAAATCTCTTATCACATCCCGCCACAATCATTTTTATTCTTAACTCCATGTATAATACTTGAATTATTAGCACATAAAAAAATGAAAATGAATCGCAAGAAAAATATTTGAGGTGAACCTACAATTATTTTCTAATTAAAAAAAGAATATATATATATATTATATATATATATATTTTGGCTTCGCCAACGACATATCAACTTGAACCTGATTTCCTTCTATTAGCTTACCATTGGCACTCCCTAATAGAATACCTAAGCTAATTGATTCCTTTAAAATAAAAAGAGGATTCCATCGGGTTCACTTCGACCCGGACAATTCCTCTAAACTCATGTTTAAAAGGATTAACATAGATACAATGTGGCTTTTGAAAATCAAGTTATGCTTTTATGATATGCATAGGATAAAGAATAACAAAAATATTAAAAGAACATTTTTAACATGAATATACAAAGCTAGAGTTAAAAATGAAATTTCAATATTTTTTGAGAGAGAATAAGACATGATAAACTAATTACAAGTTAAGGACTTCACTTTCAGGAAGTCCCTAAAAACTTAAAAAGACATTAAAAACAGTACCTTAATACTTTTACAACACTGCTTTTTCCTGCAACTATACAGTGTTTTGGATTGAGAATTTTAGTGGTAAAGGGGTAGAAAATTTGAGATGTTTTTGAAGACTGATGCTGATATGTGTCTCTCTTCAACTAATCTGAAGAATCCCTTTTATAGGAAAATTCTTGGAAGAGATCGGAAGCTCTGATAAGAATTTTTCCTTTTTTACACGTGTCTGCTTGGGGATAATGGGCATTTTCTTCATATCTCATTTCTTCACACATTGTTATGATTTGCCAAAAAAGTCTTCTTTATTAAATGCTCTTGAACCAATTTTCTTCACGACGCTCTTCCGATCTTCAGAAACTTTGTAGAAAATCTTGTCCCTTGTCTCGTATTGTCCCTTGGAAGTCTTTGTCCCTAAATTTATGGGCTTATGGCCTATTTTGTCTTGTTCTTACTAACTGTCTAGATTGTGGAGTGCGGCCAAGTCCAAAGACATCCCGTCATCTGAATTATTGTCATTTCTATACTGTTCTTTATTGTCTTTATCTAAGATATTTTCTGAAGAATCCTTTTCTAGTGTAGGATAAGGATGAATTTCTTTTTTTACATTATCTTTTTCTAGAAAAATCCGTTTGAATGTCTCTTCAATGGCTTTACTGATTCTGCTTTCAATTTTTTCTTTTTTGACTGTTTTTTTCTTTCTTCTTCTTGATGGTCCTTCGTCTTTACTGCTTTTGGAGTTTTTTGTATCTCTTCAATTTTTTCTAAAATCTTTTCTAAAGAATCGATATCTGCTTCTGGGTCTTGGCAGTCTTTCCTACAAAATAAATCACCTCCACAAACAGAAGAATTCCAACCCAAATGTTCCGTTGGTATTTGAAAACGGATTTTCTGTTTGTAACTGTATAGCCTTTTTCACCAACCGATATTTTGTACCTAATGTTATGCATGGATATGTAAATCACTTAGAAACTGAATTCTGGTTGGTACTGTTGTATTAGAAATAGATTTTTGCCGACAGATATTTCTGTTGTTATTAAGCAACTAATTTCCCATTAACAAATTCGTCATCATTTTTATGAACGGCTGATTGGTATCAAAATTACCAACGAAAATTTTTCTATTGAAATCCGTTGGAGATTAGCAACCCGTTACTGGTAGGTGAAAGTATATTCATATTTTCAACTGATTTTCTGTTGCCAAATGTGATATTATTTTTAATAGCGGTGATTCCCTTCCTAAGTTTCATAAACGAAATATTTTTCGATGGTAATTAATGACGGGTTTTCGGCTGGCGAAGTTGTATTCCTATCTGGAACTAATTTTCAATTGGTGAAAGTGCTTTGATGTTTCGAACCGATATTCTCTACCAATTCTTTTGTTGGTAAATCTAGACTTAATAATCTATATATATTAATAATAAAAGAAGTTTGTTTAGTTTTGTATTTTTTTGTCACTGGTATGACATTGTAAGCTCACAAATGATGTCAATGGTGAAGTCACATGTGTACTAGATTTCCTTTTTTATTTTTTTATTCTTAATGTAGTTTCTTTATTATTCCTAAATTATCTACTTTACCTTTTTTTTTTATCTCATTCTCAACTGATTACTCTTTTCGTTCACAAAACACAAATTGATTCCTTATTGGATAACCTTCAACCAATTTTTGAATTGTCAGATAATATGTGAGAATTAGGAGTGTGCAATTTAATCAAGTCAACCAAGTTAACTCGATGAACGGAACCAAACCGACCGAGTTGGTCAGTTTTGCCAGTTTTCCGGTTGCGTTCAGTTAGTTTGTGTGAGGATGTAATTCGATCGGTTTGATTGGCGGGTTAAAGGGTATAAACCGAGCTAAATCAGAGCAAGTAGAACCGTGGCATACCAAACCATTGATAACCCAAACTGAAACCACAAAACCGATGAAATCTCAACAATTGAAAGAAAAAAACCAACCAAAAGACAAACCCAGAAATCGTAGATCATATCTAAATAAATTTAGAAATAGAAATACATTTTGTGTAAGAGAAATAGGAAGACCCAAGTCCCATATGGAAAAACCACAAAATACTGAAGGTGGTTTTCAATTATTTAAAGGAAGACATTCAGATTGATTTTTCAAGTGTTGGATGAGTTGGCTATATTGCTAAATTATCTATTATACCCTTAAGTATTTTTATTTCCTTATTAAGGTCCAGCTCAAATGAGATGCTTCCTTAAAATTTGTGATAGTCTAAAATTAAACACAATTTAAAGATAGAAAATCTAAACCAGTTTTAAACCGAACCGACCGAAGTAAAATCGGTTCGGTGCTGGTTCGGTGGGTGTCAGTCTTTAGTGAACACCAGTTCCGTCCATAGCTAATGGCTTCTGATTTTACCTAGTAAAAATCTATTGGTAATGCTCCATGATTTTAGCAAAATAAATTTCATTAGTGAAATTTCAAACCAAAGTTATTTACATAATGATTTTTTACCGAAATTCCGTTTGCAATTGTAAATGCTTTCATCTACAGAATTTCTGTGGATGAAGGTAAAGTATTTGGAACGGAATTTCTGTTATTGACTACCAACGGATTTTCGGTTTGAAATGATTGCCAACGAAATTTCAGTTATGATACTATCAGCCACCACTAGAAAAATAACAAAATTTCTATCCGAAATAATCTGTTCTTAATAACTTGTAGGAATGGATTTCATGGTTTCAAGAACCGATCTATCCATTTCTAAAGCCATGATTTTTTGTAGTGCCTGAAAATTTGATATAACTCCTTTTCTTTTGTCTTGAGTCTGAGGTTCTTGAAAATGATTGTATTTTACTCGATAATCAAAATTTCCACCAGGGTATCTAAGAGTGTCTCAAATTTCTTTATTTTGTAAATTTTGTGAGTAATTCTTTTTCTGGGTGATGAAAACGTTGCACTTCCATGTTCTGTTGCCTGCATATGTGCAATAAGAACAAACAATATATGCTCCATTTATTGCCATGGCACGTGCAACGCATGTGGCCACTAGTGTGCATATAGTCATATATGAATGTTCCTACTGCTTAATGTAGAGACCTTTCCTTGTTTATTGTTTCTTCTTGTCAGAAAATTAATTATCTATTTTCAAGGCATGTGAAAATGTGTGGGTCGCTTGGGGAGTTATTTTTTTATACAAAAGTAGACTTTTGAGGTATGGAGACCGCCCCACCCCCCTGACAGTATTAATGAGAAAATTTGGTCCCTTTTAAAGGGGGTACCTGGTTGGTGGGGGTGGCTTGGGGGGCGGGGGAGTGTAAACTTGTGGCACAATTTTTTTTTTATATGTATACACACACACAAAAAGTAGACTGTGTAGTATAGGTAAAATATTAACTACAAGTTGATTAAACCAATATACAGTATAGTAATAATCTCCCACTAAGCGGGATAGTATTGATCCACCTACATGTGTGGTGGATCACTTATATGTGGGTGGACCAATGATCTCCCACCACATAAGTGGAGTGGCGGGTTATCCCAATACTCGAGTGGTGGGAGATCATTTTTATTATACAATGTGCAAAGTTTAAGATATTGTCACACAAGTCTTGGAATTCTAGCTTTTATAAACATTTGATGTTGTAATTTGGTGCGTTTTAGTGAAGAGGAAATTAGATATTCTAACTTTTTTTTAGTGATCCATTTAAATTTACACCTTTGTTTGAAATTAATTATAAATCTATCATTATCTACTGTGAATCTACCATCTCTTTTATTTTTTTATTATTTTATTTTATATGAAAAATTTTATTTTACCTATACGCATGTATGTTATTATACATGTATGTATATATGTCAAGTATCTAAACTATAAGTACCCCACACTTGTCACTTAGATGTGTGCCATGTGTTACATGCATGCATAATAACATATATGCGTAGGTAAAATAAAATTCTTGTATTTTATATATATATATATATATATATATCATAATTCATGTGGTATAAATTTGTATCAAACCCTAGCCACCGCCACCAATATTCCTCATCATCATTCCACCCATTTGTAGCCGCCGCCGCCACCGCTGCCAACCGCCACCGCCACCGCCACCGCCACCGCCACAGCTGCCACAACCGCTGCCAACCGCCACAACCACAGCCACCACAATAACCAACCCTCTACCTTATATCCATTCACCGACCACCACCACAACGACCATCCCTATAGCCTACGTCCATTCACCATCACATTCACCACAAGCAGCCCCAACACCATAACCATCCGCCGTGTTCCCGGTCACCCACCACCCGCTGTTCAATGGAGACACAGATCGGGGCTGCTACTCCCCGCTGTGAACAACAGCAATCGGACTAAGATTGGGGGCTTCGCTCTTTCTGCGAGCGGCAGCAGTCGCCACCGATTGCTGCTGTTCGCTTGTAGATTCAGCAGCGACTGCTACTGTTTTCTGGCGGCAGTCGCTGCTCATTTTTTAAAATTTATTTTATTTTATTAAAATTCAACGGGAGATTCAACAAAGAATTCATAACTTACTAACTAAATGAACCATTTTCCATCAATGTTGATATGAAATAGAATAGATTAAATTTAAGAGAATTGATGTGCAGCAAGTTGGTTCGGCAGCGGATGGACAATGCGTGATAAGAGTGAAGGACGAAGTTACCATATTTTTTACTATTTGTAACCAGGGTTCGTGGCAATGAGACGAGTGGTAGAAGGTGTTACCGTGAATTTTTACTTTTTGTTACCACGAATGGTGCAGGATGTTAGTCGTTGGGCAATGAATTGGCGACGGGATTGTGATGGACAATGTATGAGAAGAGTGGAGGACAGTGTTGCCATATTTTTTTTACTGTTTGTTACCATAGTTGGTGGCAGTGAGATGAGTAGCAGAAGGCGTTATGTGAATTTTTGCTTCTTGTTACCACGAATGGTGCAAGATGTTGGTGGTTGGGCAGTGAATTGGCTATGGGATTGTGTTACCATATATCTGTAAGTGGTGATTTTGTGGGGGAGTGTCACCTTTGTTTTTTTTGGTGATTTTGTGGAGGTTGGTTTACTGTTAGCAATTAGCAGTGGTGGTGGCTGTGACTTGGTGGTTGTGGTGGTGATTGATGGTAATAGGCGGACGACTTTGTGGTGGTTTGTTATAGAACCACTTTTTAATATAATAATAATAAAAAAAATAATAATTATTTAATTTAATAATAATGATAATAATTATTATTATTAAATTTAAAAGGGGCATTTTAAAATTAGTTTCAATATCAAGGGTGGATTTTTCCAACCCCAATCAAGAAAAGGGGTTTTTACCAAAACAACCCGTGAAGTGAAACTCTTCTAAAATTGGTCCAAGAGTAGGGAACTGATGTAGTGATGTCCATATTTGAATGTTTTACTAGTGATTAATTATATTATTAAATTTAAAAATAATAGTATAAAATCAAATCCACCGCAATATATAAAGTTAGGAAGATTGTTAAGAGTTAGCTGAATTTATTTTTAAAGATATCTTGTTCAGCATTTAATTTAATTTGACAAGAAAAATGAAACTTGGATATATAGAGACTAAAGTCTAAACTTCAATGACCACAAATCAAATCAAAACATTATATTCATTAGTAGGCCCTAATTATACCAACTTAAAAAGATGACGTTATTGGTGAATGGCGTGAGAGTGTAACTTTGACACAATTCAACACCCATATTGCATATGTGTGTGTGTATTTTGATCTACAAATAGTGTCGAATTCTTCTTTTTTGGAAAGAAGAGAAGGAAAAAAGGAAAGTGTCCACAAATTGTATTTGTGCTAAAAATGATTGCACTCCCAGCAAGTTTAATTGTACTTGAAAGAAAAGCCGGTCTATCATAAGTCTTTTTGAGGCTCCTTTATATAACGTTGTTTAGGTTTATTCCTTTTCAAAAGCATTTTACCATGCACATACTATGCAGTTGACCTGAGATCCATGTCATGTGCATCATGGGTATGAAAGCCTCCAAAGAATCCAATGTTCCTAAGACATATATCCATGTAATAAAAGAGCGGGTGTTTTTAAATTTTAAAGTCAAGAAAGTATTTTTAAGTTATATATATTGATGATAATCAAGTTAATTTGTGTGAATTGTGATGGCTAGTGACTTGTTATCAAGTTCCACCAGAAACAACTTGATATCATTATGACTTGTGACCTTAATAAAATGCTTAATTAAGGTTGTGCAACATATAGAAATGACTTTCATGTTTAACTTATACATACATACGTATATACATATATATATATATATACACGGTTTAATTTTCTGATGATGGTTAGGTTCGGTTGTTTCGATAGTAGTTAGTTAGGGAGGTAGTCCCCAAACGTCGCCGGTAGCACATGCATCTGATTCATATTTGAATTAATTATTTGCAATAATAAAGGGCCACAATTACTTAGATCTTAAAATTAAATATTACTACTTGCATTGACCCAATTAACCAATTTTATTCTCTCTATTATCTTCACAATTCTTCTATTCTCACTTCCCAACCTCGATCACAATTACACAACACTAGTTCTAGACCAAGAGCAATGGAGTCCCTGATCATTGCTAACATTCAAGTCACAGTGGAAAAGTTTCTAGCTCTTGCATTGGAAGAATTCAGTCTGGCGCGAGGCTTCAAGAAAGACTTGAGAAAGCTAAGTGAATCATTGGAAATGATAAAGAAAGTCATAGAAGATGCTGAGAAATGCCGAGTTACTGATGAAGCTGTCAAATTCTAGCTCAATAAGCTTCGCGATGTTACTTATGATGCTGATCATCTATTGGATGAGATCAGCCATGAAAACATTCCCGGAAAGGTCGAGATTCGGAACCAGATAAAGCCAAAGGCATTTTCATGCTTCCCTTTTGATCATAGGCGTCTGCAATTTCGATGGAAAATGGCTCGCAAAATTAAGGAAATCAACGACCAGTTGAAAGAAATAAATGAGGAAACTGATCCTCATGGCTTTGAGAAGAGAGTTGTGGAATATGCTCAATTCGTACCTGCTGTCATCGAAACTGACAGCATAACCATCGTTCCAAATGTCTTAGGAAGAGAAAACGACGAAGAGAATGTTTTGAATCTAATAACCAATCCAAACGATAAAGTTATTTCAGTCCTTCCCATAATAGGAATGGGAGGGGTTGGGAAGACAACTTTAACGGGGCGAGTGTTCAACCACGAGCGCACACTTAGTCATTTTAATGAAAGGATTTGGGTGTACGTCTCAGAAAATTTTGATGAGATGATACTTCTTAAAAGAGTGATCAAATCTTTATCGGGAGATTCTTGTGACGGAGAAAACAGGGAAGATATCTTGAAAACGGTTCCACAAAAATTGAGCACTTACTTGTTCTTGACGATCTATGGAATGAAAATAGACAAGCTTGGGAAGATCTCAAGAATGCTATGGTTGGAGTTAACCAAAATAAAGGAAATGTCATTGTGGTGACTACCCGTCTTGAAAATGTGGCTTCAATTGGGAAGACATGCAATAATGATCCATACATATTGAAATTATTATCTAATGATGAATGCTGGTCTGTAATCAAAGCCAAGACATTTCAAGATAATGTAGTATAGTACCACAAGACTTTCAGAGCATCGGAATGAAGATTACTTGCAAATGTGGAGGTGTACCATTAGCAGCAAACGTTGTTGGTGGAACTTTGCAAGGAAAGGACATACAAGAGTGGAAGTCAATTCTAGAGACAAATGTTTCAAATCCTGAAGGCGGTGAGAACCCCGTAATGCAAATATTAAAGGTAAGCTATGATCGTTTATCGTCTCCGTCACTCAAAAATTGTTTTGCGTATTGTTCAATATTTGTCAAGGACTCAAAAATAGAAAGAGAAGATTTAATCCAATTGTGGATGGCAGAAGGGTTTCTTCTAGGTAATCCATCAAATGACATGGAGACTTTAGGCAATACATTTTTTAACATTCAACTACGGAATTGTTTCATGCAATAGCCTCAAAAGGATACATTCGGGAAAATCATTTCCTGCAAGATGCATGATCTTGTACACGATCTCGCATGCTTAGTTTCAAACATAGAAAGCATTAGTATGGAGGATCATACCGTACTTGACCTTTCAAAAGTTAGATACCTTGCTAGGGAGTCACTTGAAGAAGAAGAAGAAGAAGAAGAAGAAGAAGAAGAAGAAGAAGAAGAAGAAGAAGAAGAAGAAGAAGAAGAAGAAGAAGAAGAAGAAGAAGAAGAAGAAGAAGAAGAAGTACAAGCAATTACAAAAGAAAAACACAGTCATTTGTGCACTTTGTTCTTGCATAGGAGCTTATCTGATGGAATTTTGCAATTGTTCAAGCGCTTGCATATTCTAAAGCTAGCTGATACAGATATTAAAGCATTACCAATGTCAATTGGCAAGTTGATACATTTGAGATATCTTGATGTGTCCAAAAGTATGAAGTTAAAAACTTTGCCAGACTCAATTTGTAAGCTCTACAATTTGCAAACTTTAAACACTTCAGGATGCTACAGGCTTAAACAATTTCCAAAAAGTTTAATGACTTGATTAATTTGAGACATCTTGGTTTTCCTTCTCAATATCGGTTCCAAATGCCACCCAAAATTGGAAATCTAACGTGTCTTTGGACATAAGCGCTCTTCCGATCGTGACGAGGATGGTTACCGAATTGAAGAGCTAGGATCGCTGAAGAAGCTTACAGGAAGTTTAGAAATACACAAGCTTCAGCAAGTGCGTAGCATTCAAGAAGCTAAGAAGGCAGATTTGGCAGGAAAACCAGAGAGATGGCAACTAAGTTTGATTTGGACAGAAAATGAGAATGTCTTGAAAGGCGGCGAAAGCAATGATGAGAGAGTCCTCGGAGGCCTTAAACCTCATTCAAATTTGAAAAGCATAACAATTGAAGGGTTCAGAGGTAAGAACTTTCCAACGTGGACTGCGAGAATGGAAGTATTCATTGATGGATGTGGTTGGTCAAAACTTGATAATTTGATCGTGTTCAACTTGAGAAATTGCAAAAATTGTGAAGAAATTCCTATGTTGGGCCACCTGCAACGCCTTAAATATCTAAGGCTAGACAAGTTGATTAATGTAAGTTGTATAGGTCCTTCATTCTATAGTGACCAGGAGACAAGAGTATTATTTCCTAATAGACTTGAACTTGAGAACATGACGAACCTAATAGAGTGGACGGAAGCAGAACGAGGCAAAGAAGATATTGTTTTATTTCCTCGCCTTGAAACTTTGAAGGTCACACATTGTCCGCAGTTGATCGACGGCTCCAACCCATTTCCCGCTCCTAAAAGAATTGGAGATTGATGGAATGGATAACGACATTCCATTGAGAAATATCATAAGTAGCATCAAGGTAACTTGTCTGGAAAACCTGAAAATCTCAAATATACTAGAACTCAATTGTCTCCCCGATGACCTATTTTGCAACAATCAAAATATAGTGTGTTTGGGCCTAAGTGACTTTCCAAACTTAACTCACATTGTTCCCAATTGGAAGGGTTTGGTAATTGTTTCAAAGTGTTGTATATCCGGGGCTGCGAGAAACTGAGAAGATTACCAGATGATCTGCTCTACCTCCCATCTATTAAGAGATTAAGCATCCAAAATTGTCCAAAATTCGATTCTAGTCTAGTTCTATAGATTTGGGAAAGATACAGGGATCTCATCCTTAAGAATACACCATATTCCTAAACTACCCAAGGGAATGATCTTTATTTGCGTATGTTAGCAGTTATATTTCAAATATTGAGCGATTGAAGTAGTTTTATCATCATGATAATTGATAAATAGTGTTTGCCTTTTCTCGCGTGAGTTTAAAGTCATTTGTTTTCCTTGAATCAATTGCAGCGGTTTAGGAAAATTGATGAAAAACGTATTAATTCCATGCCATGTAATTAAAATTCAGTAATGGTTACAATGACAAACACGAGAGAACAAGGTAAAATATAACCCCTAGCTAAAAACTGTAACTAATAGTACTCCCCCGTCTTGAATTTAAAGATAACCTTTACTTCTATTTTCACATGAATAGTTCAATTAATATATTGTTGTAAAAGTAAAATTTTTTCTTACAGACCTCTTTCATTGTCTTACTGCGACCCTTTGGAACTCATGCTAGTTGATCAGAGAGCATAGAACAGTCAATACACACACACATAGTTATCTGAAGTTGATTCAGCGTCACTTCCCTTTGACATCTAAATGTAGCGTTGTAACATTGTTAGTCATTTTAGTGATTCGCATAATTTTGCTTTAATTTTTCTTTTAAATGTTAGTATCGTTACTTTTTAAATGATAGGTTTCGTCCTCTACCGATTAAGTTTCTACCCCCAATTAATAATAATGTGTCAAATTCTTGTGATTCAAACGTTACATTGTTCATGATGGTACTATGAAAAGGGACCTGCTAGGTGATTTGTCAATGAATGCGTTGATAAAGAGGAAAAGGACTGGTTTTATTGTGTTGGAGTTTTTTCAATTAGTACTACTTAATTCATGTTCCTTTAGTTTGTGCTTCAGTCTGGGTTTTTGTGTGCTTGAGACAGCATTCCATAAAATCAAACAATAGCATATCAAGTTCCTTACTTACCTGGTCAATGGGTGATAAAAAAGATCCATGGCAGAGGTTGGCGACCTCCATTGGACTTGGGAGGGGTGCCCACGTAACTAACATCAGTCCAAGTGGTCGAGTCTATGTCATAATTTGTGGTAGTTGGCGTTTGTGTTCGCACAACCTCTACCAATGAAAGTAAAAGTTTTGCATTTGTCAAAACCCTATTAACTATGGAGGGCTTTAAAAATTGTAGTTTTGGGGGTATCAAGAAAATTAATTAAATTCCTCATCAGAAATTTTTCATTTGTAAATAAGCGAATATATCCATAATAATTGGATTCAATTAAATCGGAATGTTTTTAATTAAAGATATCACTTTATTGAATTATTATTTTAAAAGCTTATCAATCTGTAAATATGTGTTGGTTTTTCAAAATAAAATGGTTTAATAATATTAATTGGTAAGAAAATATAAATGTTTAAAAAGTTTCAATTCATAGCAAAAACCATTCTTACACAAGATGGTACGGTAGTACTATGATTGTAAATAAGGTTATGGGAATTGTAACTTTGAATCGAACAAGTTTGTAATTTTGAATTGCATGAGCGTAGAGCTTTGCAGATTATAGATTGGACGAACTACTAGTAGACATGTATAACTTAACATGCACTTGGTGACATTATAAGTCTTCAATTTGGTATGATTGCTACAATATTTGGTTAACCTGTATGTGAACATTGTATTGATGTTCTTTAAAAACTTAAAGATGATGAGATGGTTTAACAGCTAGCATCTTGGTCCTTGGACATATAATCTAAGTAACTTCTCGAATTTCTTTAGATCCAAACTCTTATGTCAAGTATTAACCTCTTTCTCAACATCAAGACTCTAGTTTGTGATTTGTTATTAAGGATCTATTTATCCATTTCCTTGTGCAACGCTGTTCTCACAGGAGCAATAATACTGATGTTCTGAATGAAGAATGTTTTCATCACCTTTTTTTTTAATTAACCTTTCTGAAACCATTTCATTACAAAATACTGTAGCAAGTGAATCTTCTGGAACCCATCATACAAAATGGTAAATGAACTATCAAAAGTCTTAGTGTGCATGTGTGTGTCTAAATCTATATATACATACATACATATATATATATAGTCGTTGACATTTGTTCAAAAAAATATCATCATTACTTCGATGTCGTCCTTTACATAATTACGCCAACTAATTATTATATTCATAAAAAGAAAAAATAAAAAAGGAACACCACGTGACATAATGCTTCGAACATTTTTTAAGTAAAATAACTTCCCATCATATATAATAATTGAATTCAAAATAGGAAAAGTTATCTGTCCACTTAATAATTGAGATGTACTTCTTTTCCAGGGCAACGTCCCTTTAGAGTTGTATTGATTGATTGTGTTTGCAACTTTATTATCTTTTAACGTACTCGATATCCTAGAGTGTCCATTACATACTACCAGTTGTAAAGCAAAAATAAGATTTGTATTTTCTAGCTCGTGTGTTTAAGTGATTTGCCCTTCTTGAATCAATTGCAGCGACGTAATTAAATTAAAATTCAATAATTCTTGCAATGACAAAACACAAGAGAACAAGGTAAAATACTCTCTTGTCATATATTTAAAGATGGGGAATTATATTCCGACCACAAAAATTGATCCTCCCACCACATTTTATTCCAACAACAACTAAATTATATTTTTAATCACCACAGCACACTACATTTACCTTATTAACCCACATTTTAAAAACTAAAAACTAGATGTCCAAAAAAAAAAAAAAA
>CAVNYN010281726.1:0-30138 GCA_963692815.1 Nyctanthes arbor-tristis
AAAGAACTGTGCAGCGGAGAAAATTTAGTATTCTTTTACCGGCCAATTAAAATGAAAGGTGGCGGTCCTGATGGAATGATCCTAATGATTGAAATAGACTTATAACTTCAAGGATTTTATGGGCGTATTTACCTAAAATGAAGTGGGCGATGGTGGTCCCTGCTATAAGGATCCAAACGATTGAATTAAACTTCATAACTTCTAGGTTATAATGGTCATATTTGCCAGTATCTCAAGACCTTATTTATCTATGGTAATACATCTGCTCTATTCAGTTTAGGATTACATTCTTCCAAAATCTATATGTGGTGTTTTCTCATTGTAAATTAATTCAAGGGTTTGTTTGGCACAAATTATTTGCAAAGAAAATTTTTTGGAAGCCAAAAACTAACGACATAATTAAAAAACATGAAAGGAATCTGGTTTATCTGAATGATTGTAAATGTCAAAAATTTATTACATCATTTGTCCCTTTTCCTCTATGCAAAATTACAACTTTATCAATATCTTATTTAACCAAGAACATGAAACTCCTAAGCAAGAGTATATAAATAGTAGTTTAATAAAATGGATACGGCCATTCTTGTTTTACGGTTATTTTATCTGAGATGGGCCCTATCATCTTGTACAACTTTGACCTAAAAAAATTAATTTCTTGGTTGAAAATCTCAAACGAACAAGGGATTAGTTTCTGGAAAGATGGACACCACATATCTTGTACAGGAATCCTAAGGTTTCAGCTCAAGTCCAATACCACATATCTTCATAAAAATAAAGCATGAAACGTGAAATAAAGATGCTGTACATATCTAGTCAAAGCCAATCTGATTTTACAAAATTGTGATGCACAAAAATGAGAAATTTTGGCAACTAGAAAGCTAAATAGCAGGCATTGTGACATAATAATCATCTTCTAAATGATGAATAACAAATCAAAGCATCAGTAAAACCACCTAAAATTCTAAAAATAGTTCCTATCTGTATTTTTCTATTTTTAACAAACTCATTAATTAATTTACAATCCAGATCTTAACTGAATCACATAGTTAACAGTAAAGAATGACCATATTCTTTCCTAAGTTCTAATTGTTATACCAAGAATAGTGGTTCAATTCTCAATGGAAAATGAAATGGGGTGGCATTAAGTAGACCATGCCTTCTCATGTTGAAATTAAATGATATCATGACTTTACGTAGAACTTCTAAGATAGTTAAGGCTAAGGCCATTTTCGATTCTACTAACCATGAAGGGCCGCCAAAAAGCTAATGTGATAAACATTTCAATTACTCCAACTATGTTCATCATCTGGACTGAGGAGGAAATCCATATTTAAACTCCATTACATAATTACCTAATGAAACCATGATATCAAGTGACTGATCAATGCTCGGACTCCACTCTTCAACGTGTAACTTCTGTGCAAGGTTTCCACCCTTGTAGAGATCAAAGAAAAACATATAGTTTGGTGGCCTCGCATGCACTGCTAATAGCTTTAGTATTCCAGGATGGTCCAGCTTGCTTCGTGAACCATGTCGCACACACCAAAAATTAAGTAAAAGAAAATTAGAAAATTTATGTTATTGCCTAAAAATTAGAGTTTATACAAAAAGTTCTCATTTGAAACATATAAATAACCAATTTTTGTTTTTGAGTGCAGGGGGCTGTAGTTATGTGAATCACATATTGTACACCGAGCAACTTGCTCTAAATTTTACTTTTAAGCCACATTCATAAAACCATTAAGGGAAGCAGAATTTACCAGAGTAATTGCAATTCTTTGTGGAATTTATCAAGGTCTTCAGAGGTGGACAAAACTGGTTTTTTGACGGCCACTTTCCTACCATCAAGCATGGCTTCCCAAACCACACTTTCTCCCCCTATAATAAAGAAAAATGTACCCATCTTCCGATCTGAAAACAAGGTCTAAATGGAAATATATGACCAGTTTCTGAATAATTAAAACTGTACAAGCTTGGTTAGTAAAAAGTGAACATTGGCAACATTTAAATGAATCACATACCATTCTTCGTAAAGTTTAGAGCTCCCATAGGAGACTGTTAACGCATTTTACATTAATTTAAGACAAATTGACAAAAGAATTCCGTATTATCCAGAGCAGGAAAAGTGGCAAAGTTTTTCAATTATACCTCTGGCGATAGGAGAAAGGAGAGTATGAGAGGAAGAAGAGAGATGAAGAGGGATTGAGTCGCTGTGGCAACAGCCTCTGATACAAGTGTTTGGCTCTACAATTTCCAATCCCATGTTTTCTTCTTCTTGAGTTGATTCCCCGTATTTTCTTGATTCCAGGGGACTGGATTCTTGGACTCGTTAGCAGCCAATTAGGGAGCCACTCAAATAATGGGAAGTGTTGTTTATTCATTATTGGGCATTTCTTTTTGGACAGTTTGCAAATTGTGCACGTGAAAATATTCAAAAACTCGAAAATTTTGTGACCTGTAAAAGCTGGAAGCCACTAATCCTCCAACTCTCAGAGTGTTTGACAACTCGTTGGATTATAATTCAGATTATAATCTATTATGTGAAATCATTTTATTGGTTACTTTTTGTAAAAAGTAAAAATTTTTCAGTTTCACTTTACTTTTTGACTTTTTGAAAAAAGTAAAACCAATAAAATAATGTCGTGTGGTAAATTATAATCTAAGGAAGTTGCCAAACACTTTGTCCTATTCCCCCTTTTGTCTATTTATTTTTTTATTTTTTATTTTTTCTCACTTAACCGTTTTTGTTTATTTTTATTTCTTTGGCAATCGAACCTATCGAAAGGTATGCATCATATATTGGGGTTGAATGAAGGCATTTCCGCAACTTGCCTCAGGCACAATGTTTAAGGGGCCCCATTTTACGGGTCATAATAATAATAATTCATACAAATGGCGAAAAAGATTTGGAGGTGTTAAATTAAGTGTTAGTAACGTATATTAGTTGATAATTAAAAAATATAATTATAATAGAGGTGTTAATAAAATTGTTAAAGGAATATTTTCAGGGCTAAATTAATTTATTATTAAAGCTGATAACTATTTTAACAACAAAATGTAGAATTTTTTCATTTATTTTTTATTATAGTAATTGTTCACTATTGAATTTTTAGAGAAGTAAAATATAAAAATTGACCAATAACTCTTATTTGTAATTAAATTTTACACTCTTATTTAACATCTTTAATCTATCAATATTTGATAGCTAGATTTAAAATACTTACATTTCATTTAATAATCACTTAAATTTCATTTTTTTGTTTATGTGGTAAATTAAATTTAACAAGTCCATTGTGGGTGCTCTTATATTTCATTCTCTAGTCCAACTATGGAAATCTCACCTTTACGGAGCTCAAACTGCCACGTAACTACACAAAATTAGGTGTTGGATGAATCGATCTTTCAGAATATCATGCGGCTAGAGAACTGCAACTTCTCCCATGGGAGTTGAAATCAAGCTCGCACAAGGAAAGATGTAAAATAAAATAAAAAATTGAAAAGATCTATTAGATATGTGAACGGAGAAGACGAAAGCGACTGATGCAAATATAGAACTGATTGTTTGATGGAGAAATTTTTCATGAAGCAGACACGTTTGAAAATTGTGAAGGGATCTGTATCATAAAAAAGGGTGAAGGGATCTGGTTTTTTGTTTAATCAAAATTGTGGTTCCCAAGCTAAAACCATGTGGCGCTTAGTAAGCGCCACATGGGCAGATCTTGTTCCAAATTGGAACCAGATCTGTTTTTATAGAAAAACCCACTAATTACCCATTGAAAATTTAAAATGTGACATAATACTCGTCAAACTTTCAATGTTAATGTCCACCATACACCACTTCAAAGAAGCCTTTTCTACTACAAAATTGTGTTAGGGTTCTTGTCCTTCGTGGATGTGGTTGATTATATGTTAAAATTGTTTGGGATCTTGTCCGTAGCAGTTGTCGCTATTTGAAATATCTGTTTTGATTTATATAGTGGTGACGAATGTTACTACTAAAGAGTCGTCCACAAACCGAATTAATTTGAATATGAATCTGGAATGCATTTATAGTTTGTTCAAACATAATTAATTGGACCCTGACTTATAATTTAATTTTTAGCATGACTGTGCGTAGAGTTAAATTTTACATAATTGCTTCTTTGGTATATATTTACCAATAAGTACACTGTACACATAAGTTGATATGATCAAATACCTCAATGTGTTGTGAGCTTGAGATCAGTAAACCGTATTTCTTAAAACCTTTTAGATTTTTTTTTTCTATCAGGTGGTTTAAATTTAAACTCAATATTTATTTACTCCCTCCCTCCCACAAAGATAGTCGAGTAGTTATTTTCACATATATTAGTATAGTTGAAACGTTAAATTTTACTTTATTTTTTCATATATACCCTTATGTCTCATTAATTGTTCGAAATACTTTCAATGCATAGGAAGTTGAATAACAATAATTAATTAGAGCCACATATAGAAATGAAAAATTAAATACATGCTCAATATGATAAGTAAACTATCTTTTTAGAGACCATGAATTATTATTTTTTGGGAAAATTTTAAACTTATTATTTGGCATTGGTGAATAACATTTATTGCTAATAGACTACTGTTAAAGAAAATGCACTAGAATGGCAAACAGTAATTTAATTCCATTCCATCTTCGCGGACCATTTCTATTTTTTTTTTTTTTAAATAAAATCTAGCCAAAATAATCATATCTATATATTTAAAAAGACTCACTTGTACTACACAAATTTATTATCCCATATTGGACTGGGTAATACATTAGTTTGCCTAATTAATTATTTCAAATTTCTTACTTGTTTTCACATAATTAATTTCCAATTAATTTTATATCCATTTATTATGTGAAAATTTCAATAAGGCGACTGTCAACATTTGCAAGATTTTATGATACATTGAGAATATACTTGCATATATACACTTCCAATGACATGAGTTGAAAAAGAAATCACTTTATTCTTAGTAGGGAGACTTCAAGCTCTAACTTGACCTCTCAAAATATTTCCCAAAATTCAAAATAAGTTTCATGCAGAAGCGTTAGTTAATGCACTTCGGCAAACAGATTTTAGATATATTACGGACGATTTGGCAGCATAAGCATCAAGCGGAATTCCATTTACTGCATTTGATATATGTCCATTACACAACCCTCAACACCTTTCAGAGCGCCCAAACACGGCATGTATTGCTCAAGCCACTACTACAGCAGGTCAGTAACATCGCTTTTAAAACCGACGCGTATTTACCATAGTAACCAACACCTAAAGTGCTATTATGTAGTAATGAGCGTCTTAACGGCATTAGTTATGACCCTGGAAGTAGAATTTCACGGGAGTGGTGCCGCTGAACACTCTAGAGAGAGAAAATATTAGTTTGATCTTATTAATCAACTAAAAGAATGATTACAGAAGTGGATTAAAACACGGCTCACTGAGCAACCAACAAAACATATAGGCTAACTAAGTATCTATGCTAACCATCTATGTTGATGTGGAAAAAATATACGAAGGAATATACAAAAAATATTTATATACAAAATGTACAAAATACGAAATATTCCACATCCCCCCTCAAGTTGGACCTTGGTGAGGATCAACCAAGGCCAACTTGGAAAGGAGATAGCTGAATCGATCTGTACATAAAGGCTTAGTGAACATGTCGGCAAGCTTCTCCTTAGTGGGAATGTGCTGAGGAAGAACAAAACCGGACTTGTAATGATGTCTTAACGAGGTGACAATCTATTTCCAAGTGTTTGGTACTTTCATGAAAAACAATGCCAAAGCTCCCTTTGCAGCATAATGCTTATGTAAGTAGTTAATTAACTTCTTAGGATGTGTATATATCATATATGCTTGGAAGATTTGATTTTTTGGTGAGTATGGAACATGCTATTCTGTTTATGTACGAGATTACATTTGGTTTAGTTTTGATAATGTACAGCGTTTCTTTCATATATTCATTTAATTGTCATTAATTGTCTTTAATTGTTCTTGTTTTTTACTTTAGAAAAGTTATGGTATATATTGAATGCTACTGGTTATATGACAAATTGTTTCTTTTTTTTTTTCTCTTTTTTTATTTGGATTTTAAGTTGACAATCAAACTTATAATTTGATTTAATAGTTCAAATCAAAGTAGTTTAAGTGATTTTAAGTAGACTGATAGTATGCGAAAAACAAAAACAGGGCAGCAAATGAAGGAAAAGATGTACAGAGAGAAGTATATCATTTTCATAACAATCGTTGATTTCAGCGTTGCATATAAAAAAAAGAAAAAAAAAACCTTATATTACTTATTAACACATAAACTTGTTACAAAACCATCACTCACAATCGACATATATGGCCATTATTTGATTTTAGTGTTAACGAAGAAGAACAAGAAAAATAATGCCGCAACATAGAATTCAACAATGAAATAGAAAGGAACTTATGATGTGTTTGTACTAGAAATGATAACCTTAAGCCCTTCGTTTCCTTCTTCAACTTGTTCTTCATGAATTTGGATAACAGACTCCGTGAGTTCATTTCCACAATTATATACCTCAATCATCTGCAGCGTTAGAATATATCCCATCTCAGAAGGAACATTTCTTGGGCTGTTGGTCTTTTTCAACACCAATCGTTCAAGGCTGGGGAAATGTTCACTTGACGTATTCCACTGTTCAGTGTACACGTTTTCTATTTTCAAGGTTTTGAGTTTCTGGAACTCGCTATCATTCGTGTTCCAGTTTCCTTCCTCTACTTGAATAGTATCTAGTTTGAGGATCTCAAGGTTGGGCAATTTTCCTATTGAAGACATCATTTCACTTGTAAAATCAAAACCATGAAGAACAAGCTTTTTAATGTTAGTAGGGAATTTAATCCTAATGATCTCTTTTGGCTCAGTGGTACCAGAAAACATATTAAGTGATTCAAGCTTAATGATGAAGCTAAGATCCGGAATGCCAGTCCAAAGTTGATGATATTTGCACCTCAGGTGGCAAAGATGGGGAAAACATCTCAAGAAATTCTGTTCTTCTGGTTCAAGTATAGCAATACCAGAGAGAGCTTCAATATTATTGGTTTGTGAGATATCCCACTCCCGGCTGAATCTTTTAGCACTTCCAATATGAAGATGTCTCAACTTAGGCATATTCAGAAGAACATTATCCCTAGATTCTGCCACGAAAAGAAATTCCAAGTTTTTGTGATAGCTTAATTCTGGTATAAGCTCCTCAATTTCCAAATATTTCAAGTGGTCGAGGTAATCAAGTCTAACACCATCAAATTCAATTCTATCAGTGTTTGACAACTGCAAGGCCTTAAGAAGTTTCAAGCTTGAATTCAAGCTTGAAGTAATGGCAAAGGAATCCGAGAAATTGCCCAACAAAGAGTGAATATGCAAACCAAATGGTCTCGACTTAAAATGATGTGAATCAGAGTGGATGCACAGGTGATGATGTTGCTCATGTATTGAGAATTCACTGAAGTTGAATGAAATTCGATTGCCGTCAGCGATAAAAACATAACCGCATAAAAAAATAACCTCTTATGATTAGGCTAAAATGGAAAATAGTATAAGAAGGAATAGGAAATAGGAGTGTCAGAATGAACTTACTTCTTGGACACTTTGAGAAAGTGTTCCTTATTTGCAATTTCCAAGCACACGTCACGTATGAGATCATGGACATTACAAGTTTTGACTCCACCGTCACATCTTCTCTTGGCAACTTGTACCATACTCCTGTTAATTAGCTCTGTCAGACATTCCTCCGCAGTGTCCTCTAAGGTCTGGTCCACCTCCTCCTTTATAAATCCTTGAGAAATCCATAGTGGGAACAACTTAACTGGAATTTCCACATCTTCCTCGAATACTCCATGATAAAGAAAGCATGGCTTTAGATGAGTGGGTAAATGCTTGTAACTAAGTTCAAATATGTCCTGGCCTTTGGAAATGTAAGTACTTAAACTGTTTGCAACTTCTTGCCATAGAGTTTCTTTCTTCTCCATATTTGCAAGAATGGCAGCTATGCCAACGACCGCAAGTGGAAGTCCCTTACAACTTTTAGCAATTTTCCTTCCGACATCATGAAGTTCATGAGGGCAAAGATCATTTTTGAACACTATCTTTTGTAATAAATCCCAGCATTGATCTATTGATAGCAAAGACAGTTCACTAAGATAGCCATCAGAAAAAGCCACATTTTTGTCCCGACTGGTGAATACTATCCTGCTCCCGTTTCTATCGTCTGGAAAGTACCTTTCCAAGTCATCCCAGACATCCTTATGCCACATATCATCCATAACAATGAGGTACCTTCTTCCCTTTAAACTTTTGTAAATACGTTCACCCAATAGACCATCTTCGCTCTACACGACGCTCTTCCGATCTTGACTTTGTGTTGGGATATGGAACTCAAAATTTCAATCAATAGTTTTCTCTTTCTGTATGTATGAGAAACAACACACCATGCTCTCTTGTCAAATTGGAGGACCACAGATGAATGACTGTACAATTTCTTTGCTAATGTAGTCTTACCAATTCCAGGCATTCCAATGATAGAAATGAACTTTAGGCGGTCCTTCGGTTCCCCAACAAGCTGGCTTATAATTTCCGTTGTCTTCTCCTCGAGCCCCACGACAATTTCTTCATCCATGGGGACGGTTTTAGGAGGCTGGAATGATACTTCATTGTGACTGTCTGCAACTTCTAGGCTTGTAATAATGCCATAATTCAGCTTGATGTATTGGAGTGAAGTTTTGATGAGTTCACACTTGTGCATAAAATTTAATAGCTGGTGAGCAAGATACCAAACAGGAATCTCTCCAGACATGAACCAGGTAATGATATATTGAGCTTCATATGCCAGGTCTCTGAGTTGCAATACACATTCAGCCAATTCTTTGTTCTTCTGCGCCTCCATATCCTGGATGAAGGATCTACAGGAACTTAATTCCTCGTGAAGTCTCGTAATTCGATCGGTCAAGTCAACAGAGAGATCAGACTTGATCTTTATTAGATCATTGAGATCATCAATGACAGAGTCAACAATAAATATTGAAACACTAGCAGTCCTTGGACTTGGGAGATCCGAGAATCTGACACAGAGCTCTTTGATCTTCGCTTCCAATATTCCAAATTTTAGTAGCAAAATGGAGAGTGCCTGATCCATTTCATTCTCTCGGACGAAATTTTTGGTGAAAAAGAAGGAATACAGGTAACTCCCTGCTTCATTGGCTATACTCTCAATTTCTGCTAAAATATTCATGCTTTCTTGCAAATCAGTCAACTGGAACGGCCTATCCCCAAGAATGGCCAATAGAAACTTGAGGTTCTTCCAAAGAATATTGATTTGATGAGGAATTATAATTCCAACTCCTGGACGAACTGATAAAACTTGTAGTGCTTCATCCAAAAAATCGATAAAACTTGCTACAATTTCACTTGATGTGGGATTACCATCAGCCGAACACTGCTGCAGCTTTGGAACTGCAAAAAAATCCACAATCTCTTTTAAGAAAGTACAGATCAGTTTTAAATATCTTTTAGAACTTTTATCTTTATAAAGTTGATATGCTGATTCCTCAAGAATCCTCAATCGATCAATAAATCTGCCATGATTCTTGTTGGACTGTAGTTTTATGGCATAACGGACAAGGGCTAATAAGTGATGTCCGTTCCACTGAAAGGTTCCCACTTGTCGTTGCTGAAGTTGGTGTGTCATTCCCAGAACTTTCGACAAATATTCAAAAGAGGGAGAGATACTTGGATCCATGAGAGTGAGGAAAGAAAAGAAATGACGTTTGCCTATGCCAAAGAAAACAAAAAATGAGTTGTTGCTGCATATATTTTAACATAATTGATGCTGAATATGCCAAAGCAAAAAAAAAAAAACAAAGGAGAGGGCCGTTACCGCATATATTATAACCTAATTGACTAGTTAGGATCAAAATAATGTCATAAACTGTTAGGTTTCTTGTTCACAAGAGAAGCTGAATTGCCACATACTAAACCGGTGGATCCGGCCGGTCTAGTTTAAATTCTGAACAAGTAAAATTAAAACAAGCTGAAGCAAATTGAAGCAACCCCCCCCCCCAACAGTTAGGTGATAAAGAACTAGAGAAAGAAGAGCAGCTGATCCTAGATTGAGCTCCACCTCACAATTATAATTCTCGTATTGAACAGAAACCCAGAAAATTCAATTAACAAACAGATCAGTCTTTCATAATTACCGTCAAAGGATCACCTGAAACAAGTGGTTTCAAGCAAAATCTTGAAGACTATGCATATCAAAGAATACTCGGAACTAACAAGTAAAATTATATATCAAATTGTAGATTAAAAAAAAATCGCAGTTAAGGAAATGAAAATTAAAGTGGTTCTTCACACCCACCATCACCAATTTAACTGAAAATCAAAAAAGAGGGAGGGAAGTATCACGGCTGCCCGATTCCGACCACAATCTACCTCAATTCTTCCTCCAATTCCACCAATTAAGAGTCAAAGACACAGAGGCCGCCAACTTACCGTAATGATCGTATCGATTTCTGGACGTAAACCCCACCGCTGGTCACTGTCACGTCTCGGTTTACTTCATCCCTCTCGGCTTTTTTCTGTTGGTTTTCTCTTCATTCTTTTATTTTCTGGCACTTGGCTTGATGGTCCATCCTGAAATCTCTATTTCCGTCGAATTTTGATTTTTGGCCGGCGATTTTCCCCTCAATCTTCCCTTGTTGCCGTCGTCTCCCTCTCCCTCATGAACTGTGTCTCCGTGTTTCTAAAGCGAAATTGAAGAAAGAAGAAATGATTTCAGACATCTTTATCTTTATAAAAGAAGTTTCCATCGTCTCCGCCCTAATTGCCATCTTCCGTGTTTCTACGGCGAGATTGAAGAAAGAAATGCTTTCAGACACCTTCATCTTTTTAACTTTTTTAGGGTAATTGGCGCAAAAGTTCCTACCTTTTAAGTCTTTTGTGCAAATCGTCTCTACCTTTTATTTTTTAACAATTTCATCCGCACCTTTACATTTTTTGGTAGAAATCATCCCTGCCGTTAAATCCCTCCATTTGTTAACTCTATTTTGAATATTATATATATAATTATATTATATAAAGCCTAAATTAATGCACTAATTATTATTTTCTGTATTTTTAAAAAATTAATGCACTCAAATATTAATACGTCAATAAAATATTAGATTAAATTAAATATTAGATAAGATTAAAGAAGAGAAATAAATTTTATTTTATTTGTTTTACAGGATTTAAAACTGAGTACTAAATAGATACATAGTTAAAAAAGTATAATAAGCAAAATAATTAACAATGATGCCGCCTAAAAAAACAAAATATAATTTGATTCTCTGATAATCTTCTTGAATATCATATATATATATATATATATGTATATTCTCTTCACTTCTTTCGATAGTTCAGACTGTTGAAGAGAATATACATATATATATATATGATATTCAAGAATATTATCAGAGAATCAAATTATATTTTATTTTATTTAGGTGGCATCGTTGTTAATTATTTTACTTATTATACTTTTTAACTATGCATTTATTTAGTACTCAGTTTTGAACCCTAAAAAACAAATAAAATAAAACTCACTTTTCTTCTTTAATCTTATCTAATATTTTATTGACGTATTAAGATTTGAGTGTATTAATTTTTTGAAAATACAAAAAATAATAATTAATGCATTAATATAGGTTTTATATAATATAATTATATATATAATATTCAAAATAGAGTTAACAACCGGAGGGATTTAACGGCAGAGATGATTTCTACTAAAAAATACAAAAGTGAGGATGAAATTGCCAAAAAATGAAAGGCAAGGATGATTTGCACAAAAAATTTGAAAGGCATGGACCTTTTGCGTCAATTACCCTTTTTTATGTAAATAAAAGACATTTGAGGCTAGGATACATAACGAGTAGGCCGGCTCTAATAGCCCGTGGCTCAGCCCGTAAAAGGTTTGAACTGAGCCAGCCCGTGGCCCATCTTAGACGAGCCAAAGCTCGCCTTGAGCCTCAAAATTGAGGCAAGGCTCGCTCATTTGGCCAGTGCGAGCCAGTTCCTATATGGGTTTAAAAGGAAAAATTGTTTTTTATATTATATTTTTAATTTTTTAATAAAAAATTAACAAGCCGAGTCTAATTTTTGTTGGGCGAGCCTAGCCAGGCTAGGCTTGGGCTTTTTTTGTTTGGCTCGGTCTTTTTTTGGCTCGAAACAAAAAAGCTCCAGTCGAGACTGAGTCGAGATTTTAGGTTTGTCTCGGCTAATCTACATCCCTATTTGAGCCCGTGCACTCTTAGGGATCTGTCAACGAGCCGAGCCGAGCCAGCTGGGCTCGCCAACATTTGGGCTTGAGCTCGGCTCAGGCTTTTTTGGTCCCAAGCCGAAGAAGCCCAAGCCAAAGCCTGACTCGGCTCGGCCGTGAAATTAGGCTCGACCCGAGCTTTGGCAAGGGCCTTTTCTGAGCCGAACAGAGCTAGCCCGGTCAGCTCGGTTTTTTTTAAATTTTTTCTATTTTAATTTAATTTTTTCTTTCCTACCTCAGTTTGACACTAGCCGGCTCGGCTCCACCCATTAGGCCCGTAATTATGGGCTGGCTAGGCTCAGCTTGCCGCAGAATTTGAGGCTCGGCTCGGGCTCGGGCCCGTCTTAAACGAGCCGTGAGACAGCTCGGCTCAGGCTTTTTACCGACTGGGCCACAGGCCGCCCGAGCCGGTAAAAAGCAAGTTGTTCAGAAAAAAATACAAATGAATCTCACATCAGTTAGACAGCCTTCACTCTTAAACAAGTTTTAAAAAAAGTTCGAACAAATCTCAAATCGGTTAGATATGAAAAAAGTGATGAGCTTATAAGGAAGGGTTAATTTCACATATGTATCCCTATGTACACGTGTGTTGAGTTCATATTTAGGTTTGAAATAGCAGGGAATTGTTGAAGAAATTTGATTTATTAATACGTAACGTTTGGTTAGTTTTCTCTTACATTTGGCAATTTAGCTCGCTACCCAACTCGACTCGTGCTCGAGTTAAGTCCGAGCAAAAACGCCTTGTCTCTTAAACAAGTTGTTCAGAAAAAAATACAAATGAATCTCACATCAGTTAGACAGCCTTCCACCTTAAACAAGTTTTAAAAAAAGTTCGAACAAATCTCAAATCGGTTAGATATGAAAAAAGTGATGAGCTTATAAGGAAGGGTTAATTTCACATATCTTCCCTAACCTTTGGGGTTAGTATCAACTGGGTCCTTAACTTTTTTTTTTTAAACATGTTGAGTCTCCAACCTTTCATTAATTCACACATATGATCATTTTTAACGGTTTCCGTCAATTTTTCAGTTAACTCATTTGTCAAATTACCATTATATCCCTAATCTTTTTTAAACTAAAAAAACAAAAAGTTTAAAATATAAAAAAATAATATAAAAATTCAGGGGAAAAAAAGAAAAAGGAAAAGAATCCCCCTTCCATTTACGGACTTACTCCTAAAAGATAAGAGACACAGTGGTACTTTGACGGAGGGGTTAACTGAAAAATTGATAGAAATCGTCAAAAAGGACCATGTGTGCAAATTAATGGAAGGTTGGGACCCAATAGATTGAAAAGAAATTATAGACCCAGCTGATACTAACCCCAAAAGTTGAGGACGATATGTGAAATTAATCCTGTAAGGAATTGGAAAAAGTCATGGTTTATGCCTTATGATTTTTTAGGTAAATTAAGAAATTGTTGTCTTTTTTTTTTGAAAATATATAGCTTTATGTATAAGCAGTTGCTTGTCAACTAACTTAATGTTATTGGCTACAATAAAACTATAAAAAATCCTGGATCCACTCTTGATTATTCGGATTAGTCATATATCAAATTAATAAACGCCTAAATCAGTTCTGTTTTTAGAAATAATTTTTGAATTTATTGCTGTGCTATGAACTTGTTTTCCAACAGAATTAATGGTAAGAGGTAGAGGTGGTGGTGAATTAGATGGAACATCACTTTACAGTCAGTGGTTGCGGTGGAGTTGTTAGCTGTGGTTAAGGATGGCAACGGGGCGGGTTCAGGCGCTGGTGTGCCTTCCCCTGCCCCCCGGTTAAGAAAATCCCCGTCCCGTACCCGATTGCGGGTACGAAAAAATTATCCGTTACCCGCCCCGTTAAGGAAAAAATCTTAAAAAAAAAAAGAACGGCACTGCAGTGAGACTTTGGGATTGGGTGGACTAGTGAAGACTTGAAGTTGAAGGGTTCTAGTTGGACAAAGACAGAGACGAGAGAAGGGGCGTTGATTTAGAGATAGGGTTTGGTTTGTCTTTGAATTAGTTTTTTTATTTTAAGAAAACTCAAATTTTGAATGAATTAATTATTAAGGTTAGTGAAAAATTCAACAAAAAGGGTACTAGTCGATATGATTAAGGTTTATTGTTTCCATCTTGGGTATCTGGGATCAAACATTCACCAACTCATTACTTAGGTTTAAATTTTTTTTTCCAAAAAAAAAAATAAATCAGGTATCAAGTCAGGACGGGTTGGGGTGGCCATTACCCGACCCCGACCCGATAAGACTCCGGGGTGAAATGCTTCACCCCGTATCCACCCCAATACTTAACAGGGCGGGTATCTTCGGGTATCGAGTAATCCCCGTCCCATTGCCATCCCTAACTGTGGTGGAGGAATTGGTTTTGAGGCTATGGATGGAAGTTGGGAATGACAGTTTTAGACCTAAAACCCGTGGGTACCCGCCCCGATCGGGAGGGTAATACCCGCACCGTTAACTTTTGGGACTGGTACGGGGTGAAATTCTTCACCCCCAACTGTTTTCAGGTCGGGGATGGGTAATGATCGTCCCAACCCTATAAGAATTTGTTTTTTTTTTTTAATTATAAAAAGATAAATATAGAATTTGAGCAAATGAGGAATCAAATCCGAGTGCCATAGGATGAGTTAATAAACCTTAACCACTTTACTCAACAATTTTTTTGTTAAATTTTTAAATTCAAACTTTTTGTTAAACCTTGCTAAATTTTTTTTAAATATTTTTTTAGTATTTTACTTAACGGGGAGGATAACGGGTATTTTTTCCTGACCCGTCCTAAACCTCTCCTGCCTCGTACCCCATTGAATCGGGTACGAGACGGGTACGTGGCGGAGATTTCCATAATCGGTGGGGGTGGGGGAAGATGTACCCGCCCCAAACCCGCTCCGTAGTCATTTCTAATGAAAGAGTAGAAGAGTTTGAGAGGAAAAGCTTAATTATTTCATTGAAAGAATTTGAGGATAACTATCCATCTAAATTTCTCTATCCTATAGTGTGTGCATTATAGATATGAGGGATAATTATGATACAATTAAATACAAATTTAATAGAAAATAAATATGTAAAAATAATTCGAAATTTCTTTTTTATTTCCCAATAATTGAGAAGTGGCATTTCCGGGTGTGGTAATCCGTTAATGTGGTCTATTTATTTTGAGTTGGCTAGATAATTTGTGATGAGAAGAATGCGATATGGGTATCAGTTGGCTAGAGGTGTTACATGAGTGAAAATGACGTCCCACCATGACGGGATAATTTTACTAGACACACACTCTGACGAGATAATCCCGCTAGACGTATGGTGGGAGATCGGGATTAGTTGCGCAGGAATGTTTGGCTTTTGCAACTACAAACGGTCTAATAATATTGCATCAGTTCTGGTATGCCATGTCCAGAGTGATACTTCGAGGGCTATTTTGGCTTTGAACTCTAAGTCTTCTCTGTACGTCGAAGGTTTACAAGATATTCATGAGACTTATGTGGATCACTAAGTTATTTTCGTTTTATATCAAGAGATTGTAAGTTTTTAGTTCAATCGGTCGTGTCTCTTGATTGTTTTAATTCTAATTTTAGACGATTGATTGTAATCCTAGATTTTAACCTCTCTTTTCTTACAGAGAGTTGTCTCTCAATAGAAGTTGATGGTTTTATTTATTTATTTTTTTTGGGTAAAAAAAGAAAGAAAGAAAACATTTATTTGTTCTCCATATATCAAGTACCATTTCTACCATTCTTTTCATCTAGATTTAAGTACTAAATCTAGATTAAGTACTAAATCTAGATTATATACTTCGGATTTTTCACAGGTGGATCCTCCGATCAACCCGAAGTGGTCTAATTTTTCACCAACTCTACATCTCTATTTCCTTTTCCATCAACAGACTCTAAATCTTCATCATTGCTTCTAGTTTCATTCTGGTATTTACCGGACACAACACAAAAATGATTTAAGATTTCAAGAATGTAATGATGAAAAGATATTAAAGTGAATTGGACTTGTTACATCACTTTCTTGGTATGAAGATTTATCTAGGAGAAAATGTGCGTATTTCTTTAAGTATGCCGGAAAAGTACTGAAAAATTCAAAATGTCAGACACAGGCGTGAAAACTCTCCTTATTTGCAATGAGAAATTGATGAAGGATATGACAGAGAAGTTTGGCTGGAAACTTGCTTTATCTATTGCTACAAGGTCGGATATCATGTACTTTCCCACAAAGATAGGACAGTACGAATTAAGAATCGATAGATAATATAGTTGGAACATATTTTGTGTGTATTTTTCCATTTTAACCCTTATGCATAATTAAGATTTGGAATTAATATCAATTATCAAAGTAGGATTAATATTAAAATGAGTACATTTATTTCAATTTTATCCATTAGTATTCTGTGAACACCTTAAATATTATACCCAAAAAAAAAAAATAATTAACTCATTTTCCCCTAAATAAAAGTTTGGTGTACTTTAAGTGGTTAATTAATTAGGGGCAAATATTGGAATGAAAAATTAAATACAAGCCCAATATAGCAACTGAACTATCTTTTTGAAACAGACGAAAATAGAATATTAGACTATCTTTTTGGAATAGAGGAAGTATTTTACTTTCAAAGTTGATGAGTAATTCAAGTCAAAAGCATTTTAGTATTGGAAGAAGTGTATTAAGGTACACAAGGGGCACAATCAATTTTGGAATCATATTTGAGAAGAACTCCAAAGTGAATCTGAAAAGCTTTCGCGAGTGATCCTGTTATGCCTTCTTCCTTGATTCCGATGTGTTTTCCCAGCTATCCAAAAAGCAACAATGTGACACTCAATCCTTAGATAAAGTGGATTATATGGTAGCCTCTATAACAACTTCACAAGTGATTTGAAGAAGAATATTGGAAGACAATGGAGATAAGCAAAATGAAGCTACACCGATATTTGGTGACAGAAAATCAGCCGTTGATGTGGCCAATGATCCATGTTTTAAGTGCTGGAAAAGACTTCGTAATCAAGTATTGCAAGTCCGAAGAACAAGTGGCTCATATCCTTGCAAAGCACTTCCTACTTCAAAATTCCAACAATTGGGAGTACCACTTGGAGTCCCTCCCCCCGGGGGCCCGCGGCTGAACCACCCAAAAAAAAAAAATTATATATATATATATATATATATATAGGTTTCACCAAGGGTTAGGGCGATAATGTTAAATAACTCATATCAAGGGCTGTAATTTTATATCAGTCTTATTGTGTGTCCATAAAAAGTCCACCTAAGTTGTTGCTGTAATGTACAATCTGTATTGTAAAAATCTGCAGAGAAATTAATTATTTCTTCTTCACTACGATTCTTCTCTTCATTATGGCCCTGTTTTCCCGTGCACATCTCCTCATTTCTTGCTGCATTTTCCTCATTTTTATATCAGTTTTTGGCCTTCAAAGTTGAAATTACAGCCACCATGAAACTTGAAAGGTATTCGATACCGATTTGATTTACAAGATCTTTGCACTATTCGATCCAAGAGTATGATTTTAACAATCTTGCTTGTAGTTAAGCAGACATATGAGACAATATTAAAAAATATCAATGGAACTTGGAGTGTTTGACCTTGTTTATCTTGTAAAAAATTCATGTTTTTAGGGTAAAAAAGGTCATATTTTCGATAATGCATCATAATCTTCATTTAATTATTATAATAATAGAATAAGTAATCAAAATTAACATTAATTGTTAGAAATTAACAAATAAAGAAAACAAAAAAAGATGCATTTGATAAAGACCAAATGGGATAGAGTTTCTGTTGCAAAATTTTGGTGCAAAACTTGCACCAAATACAGCATATTGTTGGAGATGCTTTGTGGTAAAAAATAATTTCAGGTCCTTAATACTATATACTGCAACTTGTCCTTTAAAAATAAAACCAGCTCATCTAAATATAAAATATGTAATAATTTAAACCGGCTTGTCTTTTGAACAAGAACCTAATAATCTATAATAATAATAATAATAAGACTTTCAAAAAAATAATAACAATAATAATAAGACTTTCAAAAAAATGATAACAATAATAATAATCTGTGACATTATTTTGATCCAACTGGTTAGCTATAACCATCTGAGTTTTCATCCTTACCCTCATGGATTGGATCCAAATGTCACACCCTCTTTCGAATATCTGTCAAAAGTTCTGGAATGACACACTACCTTCAGCAACTACAAGTCGGAACCTTTCAGAGATCGGGGAATGGTCATCACTTATTAGCCCTTATCCGTAATGCTGTAAATCCGCGAGCCAACAAATATCATCGTAGATTTTACTGGTCAACTGAGGATTCTTGAGGAATCTGCGTATCGTCTCTCTAGAGATAAAAGTTGTAAAAGATACTTAAAATTGATTATTACTTTCTTACGAGAGATTGCGGAGTTCTTCATAGTTCCAAAGCTACAGCAGTCACGGAAATCGAAGGTGGTGCGTTGGGTGAACGTGTTTACAAAAGTTTAAATGGAAGCAGGTACCTCATTATTATAGAAGATATGTGGAATAAAGATGTCTGAGATGATTTGAGAAGGTACTTTCCAGATGATAGAAACAGGAGCAGAATAGTATCGGGACAAAAATGTGGCTTTTTCTGATGGCTTTCTTAATGAATTGTCTTTGCTATCAGTAGACCATTAATGCTGGGAAGTGGGAATTATTACAAAAGATCTTCCGATCTCAAAAATGATCTTTGCCCTCAAGAACTTCATGAGGTCGGAAGGAAAATTGCCAAAAATTGTAAGGGACTGCCACTTGCTGTCGTTGGGACAGCTGCTATTCTTGCAAATATGGAGAAGAAAGAAACTTTGGAGAAGAAAGAAATTTTATGGCAAGAAGTTGCAACAAGTTTAGTTTCTTACATTTCCGAAGGCCAGGATATCCTAGAACTTAGTTACAAGCATTTACCGATTCATCTAATGCCATGCATCCTTTATCTTGGAGTATTCGATGAAGATGTGGAAATTCAAGTCAAGAAGTTGTTGCCACTATGGATTTCTCAAGGATTTATACAGAAAAAGGCGACCAAGACCTTAGAGGACATTGCAGAGGAATATTTGACAGAGCTAATTAACAAGAGTTTGGTACAAGTTGCCAAGAGACGATGCGATGGTGGAGTCATACGTGCCATGGGCTTGGAAATCACCAAAAAGGAACACTTTCTTAGTGTGCCCAAAAAGTAAGGGCCCGTTTGGCATCTATTATAATCAATTCGTTTATAATACATTTTGAATTTTAAATTTTTTGCTACACTTGTCATTTTGTCCTATTGACACCTCATACACCCATCACATTAAATAACAAATTTTCACTTTTCAATAAAATTTAACCAATCAAATTAAGACAAGTGTCTCAAAAAATTCAAATTTCAAAATATATTATAAACCAATTCAATTATAAACGACACCAAATGGACCCTAAGTTCACTCACGCCCCCTGTCCTATTCATTCTTATGCTATGTTCCATTTTTGCCTAATCATGAAAGGGTAACTTTTGTTTGCTGACTTGCTGTTATGGGTGATTGTCGATGCGGTTATGTTGTCGCTGACATTGACAATGGTCGAATTTCATTCAACTTCTTCAGTGAATTCTCGGTATACGAGCAACACCGTCACCTATGCATCCACTCTGATTCTCATCATTTTAAGTCGAGACTGTTTGGGTTGCAAGTTCACTCTTTGTTGGGCAATTTCCGAGATTGCTTTGCCATTACTTCAAACCTGAAACTTCTCAAGGCCTAAACATTGATAGAATTGAATTTGATGGTGTTAGGCTTGATTTCCTCGACCACTTAAAATTCTTGGAACTTCAGGAGCTTATACCAGAATTAAGCAAAGTAGATTAACCACTTTCAGTTCTTGACAAGAAACATACTGCTTAAAAAATCGAATCCTCATAATTAGGTGGATAAACACTGCTCTCTTGTGAGGAGCATAGGTTACAGACCTATATTTTGTTGCTTAAACCATTAGCTAATAGAATCTAAAATCTTCTTTAATTTGGAGTGAAGAAGGGGCAACCAATATGGATGGCTAAATAAGAATGAACCTAGAAATACCAATATCAGTTGAACTTGTGATTGCTATGCTCAAGCCAAATTGATTATTGAACTTGACTTCTCTTCATCAAACGAGTCAAAAGAGCTTTTCATGTTTATCATTCAACCTTGAGCTCATCTTTTCACGAATGACACCATTGAGAGAGAGCCTATTCCGGAATATGATACTCTGAGCTACTTATATGGTCCAGTTCCTTGCGAACAATTAATGGTATACTTATGAACGTGGAGAAATCACGAATAGAGTGAACTCCTAAGCTCAATGATAATTGTCAGCCTCTAAACTTGTGCCCTCAAGCAAGATGTGCAGAGAAGATTAATATCTACCAATAAATGTTCATTCTTATCTCTCACAAATTTTCATTCGATGTTTGGTTAAAATAATAAGAACTGTAAAAGTATACAAGCGTCAAGGAAGTAAATTCGTACCATTTAATCCTCATCGTTCACAAGCAGTTTTACCCTCAAAGCTACTGAGGAAAATGGCAAATGCCTGGAATGCTGACAATGGATAGAGTTAGTCCATTGTAAACACATTTTTCCCGACTTTTCCAAACTAAAAGAAGATCTTCCCCTGTTCTGGTCACCTGTGCCATTTTCAGGAGAAGCCACAAACTGAAAATTTTTTATTGACGCAACAGTTACCCGACCGTGAAAATTCAGAAACCAGCATTGGAATTGCTCGTGCCATCTTGGAGACTTAATTCTCATCACAGAGATCCTTCTCTTTGGCCATCCTCTACTCCAGATAAGGCTTTATCCATGTCATCTGATTCTGATTGGGAAGTGGGGATCCGGCAAAAAGAACTAACACTATTGACTTGGAAATCCGTTTGTGCAGGAGCCACTCCTCCGGGTTTAACAGCAGAAGCTGGAATTGAATCCATAATAAAATGAACTCTTCTTGGACCCCAGCACGTCATACAAAATTTTTTGTACTTAAACCAATGTCATAGAAAATTTTTTTATACTTACCCAAATACTTCCACATACGATACTAAAATCAATTATCTGTCCTAGGGAATTTCATAAAAAATGCTGAAAGTGCGTGCAGTTGACATTTTTGAAAAGAATGTAAAACTCTATGCAGATGGCATTTCTTATTTTTAGACATTGTACCATCTCACTTGATTGAAATAATACAGGGTACCTTGTTGCCAGCACATTCAGCTCATATATAATGTGAGCTAGTGGAACTCCAGGAAAATCTTGTTTAGAGCCAGCCATTAGGCCAGAAGGACTCTTTGCCATTTTAGCTTCCACTCGAGGACGCACAGCATCATACAAAACATACTTTGTTCCTAGGAAATTAGATCTTGAGAGAGAGGGAGAGAAACTGCCATTATTAATTCTCTTCTACAAGTATGAAGTAGTAATGTTGTATACCATCATAAGAAAGTATCAGAAGTTAGCAAACCTTAATCTTCCAACACAAATGCCGCTTCTGGACATACCATCAGCATTAATGGAAATTATGACGTCTGAGTATGTGGCCGCCTGCACTTACGTGCAGCGAGAAGAAACTTGCCATCATCAGCCAGTGCTGCCAGAGATATCAAGATGATGTTAAAGTAATAGATTATTAAAAAAAAAAAAAAAAGAGCGAGGTTTTGTAAATGATCTGCCTCTCATAAAGGCATATCACAAGGTTATCTAGCAAAGAATCATTATACAGTAGAGTATGTTGGCCAGAAAAAAGAGGACTTTCCTTGGAATAAAGTAAGAAAATTCCTCAAATTTAAGCTTATTTAGCCTAGCCAAACATGCTCTTAGAAGAGAATTCTAGTGAACTAGGAATAGAACAAAAGGGTTAGTGTAAGTAGAAAAATAGCTTATCCAAATGTTAGTTGGAGAAGATGTTGAGAGCACGATGTGGACCTTGAGATAAGCTGAGGTAAAGATAATAAGTTTGTTTAGAATGTTTCCGCACTGGATGAACGAGCCTCTTGGATCAGGCTACAAAATACCAATGAGTTTCTTAGCGTTTAGATCAGCGGAACAGAAAAGGTTAAAGCACTTAAGTCTTAACTGAAAATGCGGCAAAACTGAAAAAACCATACAATGAAATCCAAAACCATAAATGTACAACATAGAGATCAGCATAACCAACAATGAACAAAATGTGCTAATTACTCATATCAAATAAAAGCATCAAAAAAGAATTACCCTGCATCACCGATATAGGAAAAGTGAATGTCCTGGAAACCTTAGGCATTTTGGCTCTGACTGATTCCCTGATGACATCCGTCCAGCTTTTACACGCACCAGCACAAGCCACCACATTCTTTCTTGCAGGCCATTTCGATTCACGCTTCTCTATTCTTCTCAAAATTTCCCTCAATAGTTGTTCAGGAGGCAAGTTTTCCCAAGAACAATTCTCTCTATCATTTTCATTCATATTCCTACAATCATTCATATCATTTCTCGACTTCTCCACCTTGGCACTGTCCTGGAGCACCCTCCAGGACCTACACTTCAATCCAAGCTTCATGGAAACCTTGATTCCTTAGAAGTCACCCTTTCTCCACAGTGTGTCAGGAAAGCCACCAAATTCTGCCACCTTTTTACACCTACAAATCTTTCGTTAGTTCACATACCTTAACTGTGCAGAAACAAGTAGTCGATGAGAAGATTTACAAAATGGGATTTCAAAACTGGAAATTGAGGAAATTTGGGTTTTCAGTTGCGAAAACTGTGGGTGTCTGAAGTAGAAGATCAAGAATTTGGGTGATATATATACACAAATACAAATACAAATACATCACTGTATCTATTGTTGTATAGGCAGGGGATAAGAAGAGTTGCTTGGGCTATATGGGGGCAAAACTCTCATATATATATATATATATATATATATACGTGTGTGTGTGGAAGTACTTTCGTGTTATTTTTTTTCTTTTTACCCTTTTGCGAAGTAAAATGTGGTAATATTCATAGTGATATTAAATTCTACCGGCAAATATTGGCAATGAAATGACATTGTCAAGTTATATCACTGCCACATCAAATAGAGATTGTTGAACTAGTAGATGATCGAGCTTGTTCTCTAGAGATTTATGTAAAGGAAATAAAAGAATGTGTGGTGAGAATGTAAATAATGAATATTGGGAAGTGTGAAATATTATTATTATTATTTTTTTGTAAAATATGTGATTGATAATGATTTAATAAATTTTTATTTTTCATTAAGTTCTAGGGAGCAAGCTCAATACTATTACATGTGCTTTTCACGTGATATCTATGATATTAATATTATCTACAAGGAATCTTGTAGTTTACGATGGAAGGTTTATCTCGTGATAGTAATTGTCATGGTACGGGGATGCATGCATTATTTTGCATAGAGATTGTAAGATGTAGAGAGTCTTATGTTTTACGCTAGCTGAGATATCTCATGATATTAGTTGTCGTGATACGGCGATGCATGTATTAGGTTGTATTTTATGGTGGCTGAGTTGTATCATGATACTACTTTTAGCGATGCAACAATACATGTATTAGGTTGTATAGAGAGCGTAACACGTACAGAATCTTGTGGTTTATGATGGTTGTGATAGAGCATAATTAATGTAGAGTGAAAAAACATTATTGGAGAATGGGGTCACCCGCCCTCCCCCAATTTTTCCACTTTGGCTTTTTTCCCCTTTGCTCTTTTCACTCTACAATAAATGCTCTTATCTGGTGATAATACTTGTCATGATAGGCAATACATGCATTAAATTGAATAGAAATTGTAGCATATAGACAATATTGTGATTTACGCTGGCTGAGTTTATCTCGTGATATTGGTTGTCTAATACATGCATTAGGTAGATTGTAGACATTGTATAAATGGGGAATTTTAATAATTGTAATTACAATTGTAACTACAAAGTATAATAAATAGATTTAGATTGGTTACATGTTTCCTTTTTTTTTTTTTTTTTTGAATAGATACCATATATTTCAATTACATGTGTAATGGGTAGTGTATATCCTAATTTTCTCTTGCATAATGTATAGAGAATGTTGTTGTACTTTATGATAACTGGAGTATCTTGTGATTGTAATTGTCATAATAGGGCGGTGCATGTATTAGGTTATTATTATATAGAGATTGTAATTAACACGCAGAGAATCTTATAGTGACTAGATTATCTCGTGATAATATTTGTCATGACATATGACACGTGCATGATGCGTTAGATTGTATAGAGATTGTAATATGTAGGGAATATTGTGGTTTACTAGTGTTGGATTATCTTGTGATAATAATTGTTGTGGTTTGGCAATACATGTGTTAAATAGTAGAGATCGTCATGATATCGCATAGAGGTTTTGGTATCAAGATATGATGATTCACATATATATCGGATTGGGAGCCACGCACTGGAACATTAATGCTTCCATTGGCATTGTATTTCTATTTCAAATGAAATATAATGGAAATGAGTTAGAATGAGCTATGGGGATTTTATATTTGCCCGTATATGTGAGTCTTATAAATAAATATATGTGAATGTAGTTGATTTTGTTAGAAATTGGTCCTTAAAGTTTACGTTGACTACTTTGACCAATGAACTTTTCCACTTAGTTTGTCGTCACATTTGGGATTCTGATTTTATCCTAATTCATTAATATATAATTGTGTTTTTATTAATTATTTTTTCTACACCGGATTATTGAAGCAAAGTAAACGATCAAATTATTTTAACTACAAAAGGCAATATGTGAAATTAACTACCCCATTAGCTGATATACACATTTGACCGTTCATTTCTTGTAAAATCACCCGCCAAATGTACGTTTGACAGGTGATAATTGGGCAACCTACATGTGAATTATCTTACATATAAACTGTCTAATTATCATCCATCAGGTGTAGATCTAATAGGTCATCAATATTGTTATTTCTTGCATTGAGTAGATACTTTTGAGCAATCGCTTCTTAATTAATTATATTCCTTCCTATCAATTTCTTATTGCTTCATATTTGGTATTGCAAAGCATTTAACATTTTAAAGCTCCAATTTATTTACTAGTAATTATCATTTACTATGATTTTACAATTTCTTTGAATGGTCGTTCAAATTTCTAGGTGATGCTAACAAACAATGGCATAACTCATTTACATGTTTCTCTATATAACATCGTCTTCCTATATCACTTATATATCATTGTTACACCCATCTTTTTACACTATAATCTACACATGAGGTCTTGTGTAAAGAAAGAACCCATATGCGGGTTTATGTTATGTGATCAAAATGGACAGTGAAGGATGAGTACGTAAGCATGTGTCTTCAAAATGGGACTCGGTAAGTAGCGGTTTGTTTCTCAGAAGGCACACTTTGAGCACTTACACTATTTTTTTTATTGAAGGAATTTATAATATTAACCACTCTCACCAAAAACCAATGAGAGAAATAATGGTAAAGAGTCAGACCAAACAAAAAGACCGGTCAAAGAACTCGCATAACGAGCTATACAATGAGCTATACTATTATTTTCTCATGGAATGTATCTACAATAACCACACTCGAGCTCATTGCACAAAGAAATAACATCTCCTATAATAGGAGTATAAACGGCTGATGAGGAAGGTGTATTCAAAAGTTGAATTACCCTCAAAGCATCGAGCCCTTGACGGTCATTGCCCGAGCTCAATCTAGACTTCGATCATTGATCTGAAAGGTCGAGCTAACTGACCCATAGGAAGAGGAGGAAGACAGGCCCTTCTACGAGCATAACCGGCAGAGCTTAGATGGTGAGGACGCTCATTATGTGCTTGACATCAATTCGCCTTCTCAATTTTCTTCTAAAATTCAATTAAGCAATTCTTTTAGTTTTTTGTTAGTGGTGAGAAAATAATATAAAATTTGCTTTTACCATACCAAGAACTCCAGAGTTTCACGATCTTGCTTGAACTTTGCCCATATGTCAGGCATAATGAAGTCATAAAGCTAACAATGAGTTTTATATGCCAGGTGCTTTTTTTATATAATTTCACACCAACGAAGCCTTGAAGTCTCTCAATCTCTTCTCAGCTTCTCTCAATACAGGCTCCTTGAAGTTGTCATTCTCGAGATTGAATTTCTTCTACAGGACAAGAGTATCAAATCATGTGATATCAAATTTTTGCATGATAAAATCAACCATTATGCGATATCAAATTAAATGATGTCAACTCATTCAATACCTTGACGTCTTCCCAAACAAAATCCTTAAAGTGTTGATCGACTACTTTCCAATTATGATAGTTTATATATACATAAATCCAAATCACACTCCCTGTGTAATTGTCTAAATCGTTGGCAAATTGCCCGATATGCCTTTCTTGCTCGTATAATTCAACCACCGCATCTTGCTTCTTCTTCAACTTCTTGCAAGTTATTGGACCTCTTACCCATTTCTTTTTTCTTGCTAGTCAAATCATCTGCTACACCTGGATTGTCAGCCATCGAGAGCGCTCACTACATTTATACCTACATACAAATACAAGCATAAGTACATTAGTCTAACCAATCGTATTCCAAGACAGTAGGGCATGTAAATAATAATATGTAAACTACAAGTAAAATAACTAGATATTAGTACAAATAAGAGACTTTGAAAGGCATGTATAACACAGAATGCAAATGATCTTACATGATTATGAGCGATTATGAGCGACAGTCAATCCATAGGCCTTCCCTATGATCCGAACGCATGTAATTTGTTTCTATGTTATCAATCGCTGTAGATGTATGTTGTATACCAACAAAGAAGGGAGGTTTAGTTAAATCGATCATACTTTTCTTCGTTGACCACATCATCTATACCAACTATATGTCTCTTGCCTTGAAGGACGACTTACCCCTTAGACTCAACAGGATTAACAATGTAGAACACTTGCTTTGTTTGTGATGCGAGTACGAAAGAGTCATTAAGATAGCTTAGCTGATCAAAGTGTATCAGAGTGAAACCTAATTCGTCAACTTGAATACCTCGACTGTTTTCAACCCATTTACAGTGAAAAGGAGGAACCTTGAGAACCTTGTAATCAAGTTCCCAAATTTCTTCAGATACATTATAATACGACATTGCCGCATCCATTGACCTCCCATGATTGGCGCTAGAATATTCTAATGAGAGTGCTATTACCATCACCGATCTTCTACATCGTGCTCTTATCGTCTTGTCGTTTTGTGTAAAATATATACCTGTTAATGTCATACCCTTCATAAGAAGAAACAACCACTCCAAGACTGTATGCCAACCATTTTATTGTCTATGTAATCGCTGTCGACATGTGGGACAATTGCTTAAGCACTCTATCTCTGAACCATGTTATAAATGTGCAATTATGTTCATTAGTCAGTCACATATTACCTTTCGAAGGATTCTGATGCCTTAACATTGACAAGCGCTCGTCCAAATATGGGTGAACAATGGTAAGGTGTTTCAAGACAAGGAGGTGTGCTTTGTATCGCATTTCAACCCTGGGAATGATTGATTTGAATCCAATCGTACATTTACTTCCAAGTCTCCCCTCGGGTCGCAATTTGGAAATACCAATGGCTTCAATACCATCTAGGTAATCAGTTCAAAATTCAATAGCCTCCTTAGCAGTATAACCTTCAATTATACCCCCTTCCAGTTTAGATCAGCTTCTCACGTTTCGTTTCAAAATACCCATGTATCTCTCAAACGGATACATATATCTCAAGAACACTGGGCCATAGATCTTAATGTCCCTCACCAAGTGAACAATTAAATATACCATAATGTCAAAAAATTATGGCGGAAAATACATTTCCACTGGCATGGAGTGATAGCAACATTCACATGCAAAGCATCTAACGCCTCAGGACCAACGACCTTGCAACAAATTGAGTTGAAGAAGAAGTAGAGTTTAGTTATGACATGTCTAACATGTTTTAGCAGTATACCTCATATTGCAACTGGTAAGAACTGTTGCATTAAGACATGACAAACATAGGACTTTACCAACCAACTTCAAGCTTTTTATCGACACAAGCCTCTTGATTTTTGATGCATAGCCAGATAGAACCTTAACAGCATTTAAGCACTCACAAAAGCTTGTTTTCTCTTGTTTAGACAAGGTGTAGCATGCAGGGGGGCTTTCTAGACTCCTATAGTGCTAACTGTTCCCGTATCCCTATTTCTACTATGTCTTTTCTAACTTTGATACTATCTTCGTCTTTGCTAGAATATTTAGCAACGTTCCAATGATGCTATCGCACGCATTTTTCTCAAAATGCATTACATCAAGACCGCGTCTAACTTGTAAATGTTGTCAGAATGGTAGATCTCAGAATATAGGTCGCTTCTTCTATAGACTCTTTTGTAGAGGCTTAGAAGTTTTACCATACACGACATTAACATTTTCAACCCTCTCATAAACATCTTTTCCTGTTAACGGAACGGGCGACTCAAGTCTCGGTTCTCTCATGGAAAGCTTTTTTCTTCTTTTGATATGGGTGGGTAGATGGAAGAAAGATCCGATGACTCATGAACATATTTTTCTTGCAGTTATTTAACCAAAGATCAACCATCTCATCTTTGCAAACATGGCACACTTTAACTCCTTTGGTAGTATAACTTGACAAGTTACCGTATGTTGGAACGTCATTTATGGTGCCAAAAATCATTGCACGTAATGTGAAATGCATCCAGCTATATGTATTGAATACCGACACACTTTCACTCCACAACAACTTCAAATCATCAATGAGTGGTGTGAGGTACACATCTATATCATTTCCCGGCTGTTTAGGCTCCGAAATCAACATCGACAATATTATGTACTTCCGTTTCATACACAACCAAGGAGGAAGATTATAACACACTAAAAGAACCGGCCAAGTGCTATGTTGGCTACTCATATTACCATGCGGGTTCATCCTATATGTACATAGTCCAAGCCTAAAATTCCTAACTTCGCCACCGAATTTAGGAAACATCCTGTATGTATTCCTCTACTGGAGAAAGTCGGCTGGGTATTTGAGTTTTCCGTCTTCTTTTCTCCCATCTGCATGCCACCATATTTTATTCATATCGTTTGCATTCGCAAACAAGCGTTTGAATCTAGGTATTACAGGTAGATACTATAACACCTTTGCCGAAGGGCCTTTCTTTGCTCTTCCGATCTCATGATTGTCCTTTCTCTTAAACTGCGACGCCCCACACTTTGGACACTCATACAAGTCTTTGCACTCATGTCGGTATAAGACACAATTATTTAGACATGCATGTATCTTCTCAATCTCCATACCCAACAGGCACAACAAATTTTTTGCCCGGTAGGTTGAGCTAGGAAGCTTGTTATCCTTAGCCAGTAGGTCTCTTAGAAGTTCCAATAACCCTGTGAAACTCCTATCACTCTATACATTCTTTTCTTTCAAGTTATACAATTTGGACTAGGGCTGTGCAAACGGGTTTCGGTCCCGGGTTTTTGAAGGACCAAGACCGGACCAAACATCTTCGGTTCGGTCCCGGTCTCGGTCCTAAAAATGGCAAGCCCAAACGGTTTCGGTCCCGGTTCGGGTTCGGGTAATAATTCGGTTTTTTTCGGGCTTTTCCGGGCTTGTGAAAAAAATTTTCTATAGATTTAGGAACGTAAAAACACATATAAACAAAGTTTAGAATAAACAAATAGAAGAACTTTATATGCAACAAAAGTATTAACATGCCTCTGTAATATAAAAGCACTAGACTTACTTGTATTTCTCATTTTTTTATTT